>OY282644.1:12625839-12735839 GCA_958299015.1 Tetanocera ferruginea
TTTATTTTTATTTTTATTCCTATTCCTATTCCTATTCCTATTCCTATTCCTATTCCTATTCCTATTCCTATTCCTATTCCTATTCCTATTCCTATTCCTATTCCTATTCCTATTCCTATTCCTATTCCTATTCCTATTCCTATTCCTATTCCTATTCCTATTCCTATTCCTATTCCTATTCCTATTCCTATTCCTATTCCTATTCCTATTCCTATTCCTATTCCTATTCCTATTCCTATTCCTATTCCTATTCCTATTCCTATTCCTATTCCTATTCCTATTCCTATTCCTATTCCTATTCCTATTCCTTTTCCTTTTCCTTTTCTTATTCCTTTTTCTTTCCTATTCCTATTCCTATTCATATTACTATTCCTATTCCTATTCCTATTCCTATTCCTATTCCTTTTCCTATTCCTATTCCTATTCCTATTCCTATTCCTATTCCTATTCCTATTCCTATTCCTATTCCTATTCCTATTCCTATTCCTATTCCTATTCCTATTCCTATTCCTATTCCTATTCCTATTCCTATTCCTATTCCTATTCCTATTCCTATTCCTATTCCTATTCCTATTCCTATTCCTATTCCTATTCCTATTCCTATTCCTATTCCTATTCCTATTCCTTTTCCTTTTCCTTTTCCTTTTCTTATTCCTTTTTCTTTCCTATTCCTATTCCTATTCATATTACTATTCCTATTCCTATTCCTATTCCTATTCCTATTCCTATTCCTATTCCTATTCCTATTCCTATTCCTATTCCTATTCATATTCCTACTTCTATTCCTATTCCTATTCCTATTCATTTTCATACTTGATTTTATACTCACATTAATATTCATATCCACATTCATATTCCATATTCATATTTAAAATTTATCTTTTGGCGTTACCAAAAATAAACCAAAAATATATCTTATTTTAAAAATATTTCGAGCCAGTTTAGAGGTACTTTGGTTAGAAGAAACTAAGACTAATAAAGAAAAAAAAAAAATTGTATTTACCATAAAATAAATAATTTTTAGAACCATAAGAAAATATGTTTAATTCAAGAAACAGTTACTTTTAACTCAAAAATATTTGTTCTAGACTTGCTTAAGTGAGAAAAATTTTGCTTGATTTAAGTATACAATTTGCTGAAAACGAAAATAATTTGCTTGATTGGAGAAATTGATTTTTCTTGAATTGAGTACAATTTGTTTGATTCAATTAAACAATTTGCTGAAAACAAAGCTTGATTAGAAAAATTAATTTTTCTTGAGTTGATAACATTTTGCTTAATTCAAGTAAACAATTTTTCAATATTTGAATGTTTTGCTTGATATTAGAAACCTTGTTGTTATTATGAACAGAATTTGTTTGATTCAAGTAATGAATTAGTCTAGTCGGACTATTGTCTATAGTATATGTTGGAACCATAAATCTGGCAACTGTTTTTTTTTATGGCGGAGGTATTCAAACTTCTACTGATTTTCAGATTATTCCCAAAATGACTTTAAATTAAGAATATTATTTTCATTTTACTCTTAAATATGGGAGCAAAAATTAACACATCACTATTAAAATCTTAAATAATGTCTATCTGAGATTTTGTCAAAATCGGACTTCGATATCGGAGTCCAGACGTTAATTGACGGAGAAGTTTAGAAAAACATGATTTACTTTTAATATATATAATTTTCAAAATAAAAAAATGGAAAATGTTTTGTGGAAAAGGAAAATGTATGAAATAAAAATATTCATCAAATATTGATCCGTATCACCACCAGAGTCAATTTATCCATCTGTCCATCTGTCTGTTGACACTATTTTAGCCGTAATGTTTGAAGCTTTCGAAATGTTATTTAAGCTTTACTACTTAGTTAAAATAAGGATCAAGTTCGAAAGAGAATCAAATCGGATAAAAGCCACGCCTACCTCCCATACAAAGTGACTATTTCGAATCGTTAAAACCTCTTTAAATTCCACAAAAATTAATTTTTTACCTTAAAATTTTACACGTAAGCTTTGATCTCACTCTTTCAATGCTTTCTAAGTGTGGGAATTGGAAAAATCGAATGAAAAGCAAGCATACCGTCCACAAAAAGTGACGTCATTCAAACTGAAAATCTTTTAAAAATCCATAAAAAATCGATCTAATGACATGAAACTGATCACATAAGCTTGAATTTGTAATTTAAACTCTGATTCGACAAAATTGTATTAAAACTTTCCTTACCTCCCCCCTTACCTTTTACGTCATCAACATATAAAACCTTCATAAATGTCTCAAATATTTATGTTTTTACTTGATATCTCACACATAAGTCTTAATATTTAAAGAAACTCTGTGTTTGATATTTTGAAAAAATTACGCCTATTACAAACTAACGTCATAAAAATAATAAAACCTGATAACTTCGAATGTACATCAACGCGCCTCTGGGGTATTTTAACTTCAGCCAAGTTGTAGAAATTCTGTAATAGGTTATATTTTGTACAGGAAATAATTTCTGTGTGCATACTTTCAGGCTGAACAATTTCTCGTACAATAAAAGCCACTGTAATAGTTAGAATGAACAGTTTGAGTGATATTAGGTCCGAAACGTAACATTGTATATATTAAGATACTATGTGCTGATTATGGCCCATAAGAAAACCTCTGGTGGCATACTCTCAAAACTAAAATCAAAATCGGGACAGAACATACAAATTTATCAAAAAAATTTAATATAAGGTGATATTGCATTTTTATTTTTTTAAAAATTGATTTATTAAGCTTTTTAGCTTTTAAAAATTGATTTTAGGCGCTGGAAGGGGCGTGGTCAAAACAAAATAACCTATATTATTTTCCAGCCCATAAGTAATATAATTGACAATATTTGACAATTATACAATTATAATTGTCAAATTTGAGCAAAATCTTAAATCTCAGACACAAACGAACAAACAGAAAATGCGTTTTATTGAAATATATATACATATAAAAAAAATTTAACTTTCGTGACATATTCTTCAAAACTTAAATTTTAATATTTATAATTATTGTGAACATGTTGTCGTTAGCAACTTTTTCAATATTTTGTCCATATGATCACATAAAATTTTTAGTTTTTTAAAAATAACGCATTTTATATCACTTTCATTTTCATTTATTTAATAAAATGAGGCGTGGTCAAAAAAAAAAATCCTATAACTTCTTTAAATAGATATGTAATATTTGTGTGAAATTTGAGTAAATACGCCTTGCCATTAAGATTTTTATCAACGTCGAAGACACAAAAAATAGAATATAAGTTTAAAAGATATAAAAAATTTAATTTTCCTTACATATTCTTCAAAACTTAAATTTAAACTTAAATTTTTATTTTTATTGTCATCACGTGGATATTATATTTATTTTTTAAAAATCATTTTTTTATATCACTTATAATCGAATTTATTACAAGGGACTGAAAGGGGCGTGGTTAAAACTATTACTTTTTTGAATACATAAGTTGTTTATGTGCTAAATTTGAGCAATATACGTCAAGCCGTTTAAATTTTTATCAAGGTCAAAAAATAGAAAATAAACAAACAATCAGAAAATGTGTTTTTTGTATGTAAAGATATAAAAAATTTAACTTTTATCACATATTCTTAAAAACTTGAAAGTTTTTATTTATTATTATCATTTGTGCTATCGATGGTATCTTTTCCAATACATTTTTTTTTTTTTTTTTTGTTGGTATTTAAATATTTGACACAAATTGTATGCATTTAATTTTCAATTGACTACCGCAGCACAATTCAATATTTCTGCATAAAAACTCAATTTATTTTTAGCTATTTCCAATCAGTTATTAATGAACTTAAATTGCTTTCAAGTGTTTGGTGTTTTTTTTTTATTGTTAAGAGTAAAATGGAAATATTGCAATATTGCCATTTTGCTGTTTTCAGCTTTATGACAATATTTAACTTATATGGGTTTTTTTTCAATTATTTCTAGCTGTGCCAATTGTTTTTATGGTTTTTGTTGTATTCTCTATTTAGCATTGTTGAAGTTCTATGAAGCCACGCTGTCTAGTTGGTTTGTTGATGGGCTAATTTGTGTGACGTGACGCATGACAGGCACACAATGAATGCGCTATTGATATTTATATGCGCCAAAACAACAACAATCGATGTCGATAATTAATTTGTGAATAAGCAGAAGTTTTCTGTTTATCATAGTTTTTTGCTCACTTCATTATTTATAGTGTTTTGTTGACAGAATTTCCATTAAAACAATATGACGTTTTAGGCATTTCCTGTGTGATAATATTTTTGAACGTAGCTTATAAGTCACATAAATTTTTTTTTAATTTCATACATATAGGTATAATATTTCCTTTCCACTAAAGGCCCAGACCACCAAAATGTAAAGTTAATTACTTGTCTCAAATTTCATGTTGTTCAATTTTTTTTTTTTGCTCTTAATTTCATAAATAATATTCAAAATTGGTAAATTGAACGCCGTCTAGCTGACAATTATTCGTGAGTAAAATTATTTTAGTTTATTTTGCTGTTGTTGCTGAACTGTTTATATATGCCTCTGCAATTATAAGCCGTCATACGATCCTTTTGTCAGGCGTCAAGTGCTTGTTTTTGTTTTTTGTTTATTTGTTTTTTTTAAGCAGCATTCCTTTCATATCTACACTTTTTAACCTGCTTAACCTTATTTTTCATTTTGACTTTATATGAAATTTGAGTGTTTTGTAAATATAAAACACATGATTGTTTTTTGTTTATGATGGTTTAACATTTTATCATAAGAGGGTGTTTTTTTTCTCGATTTCACATTTTTCATAACATAAACGTAATGTTGAGTCATATTTTTACGATAACAACTGGCAGTAAATGTTAATAATGGAAGCCCTTTGCAGCCCTTGAAGCTTAATAAATAAGCTATAAATTCGATTGCATCAGCGTTAAAGTCAGATATTGAGTTGAGTGTAGGGAAATGTTTTTTGATGTTTTTTAAATTTTTATTAAATAATTTACGTTCTGCCCTCTGCCACTTACATATATAAAATATATACAAATTTAGACCTTCAGATAAAATTCTCCTTAGCGAGAATACCCCTTTTATTGAATATATAATTTTCCTATATTCATTCATATTTTGATTTTGTCTGTTGAAATTTTGTAAGAAAATTTTAATGACGTAAAAAACTCACATACATATTTTAAGCCATTTTCTTAACTTCTTTGTAATTAACTTTATGATTTAACAAATATTCTAGCAAATTCTACTAAATTCTAATCTACTAAATTCTTCTCAAATATTCTAGTTTCTTAAATCATCTCTACCTGTTCCACATCATCTAGTTTTCTAGTTTTTAGACTAGCAGTTTCATTCTGGTCCAAGCATTCGGTCAATTAATGACAATTTTTATTCGAATTTTAATAAGCTGCAAGCCTTGTTTAATCAATTTATCGTCTTTTTAAAATTTATCGTTCAGAAATTAAAAATGTTAATTAAACTGGAAAAAATTAAAGTTTTGTGTAAAATTTAAATTTGTATGTTTAAACAAGTTGAAAAGCCAAATAAATCAAATGTTATATTTAAATATTATCTAATATTTTTTAAACAAAACACGATGTAGTTCTCGCTTAATCAACTCCACCTTCAAGCGGATAAGCTAATTTCGATTAATATTTATTTAAACGTCATGATGCGCTTAATCGATTATTCAAAAGTTTAAGATTTAAATGAACAAAATTGATTGATAATCTTAAGTTTGATTTTTATAATTAACTATTTATTCGCTGAATTAGTTAATTAAAGTAATTTCGTAAATATTGAACTTGAAAGAGTTCAAGTACTCAATATCATACCGATAGATTTGTGATTATTGAAGTTTGAAGGAAATATATTTGTAATGCGTTTTTGGGGATAAACAGTGGCTTGTCTAAAATCAAATTGTTTTGGTGGAACAATATAATTTGTTTCGATAACTTCAGTAAATTTTTCTTTTATAACTTTCTCGAGTACCTATTCTATGTACTCACTGATGACAATAAGCTAATTGGTAGTTATGAGAATGGACAGTTCGATGGCTTATATGGGTTGTGTAATGAGATGAATCCTTACTCTCTTTAAAATCTCGAGGAAAATAACCAAATTTAAGGCAAAATAACCAAGCTTTACAAAAAAATTAAAAATAATTATGAATTTTTACATGACTAATTTTACTAACTAATTAAATTAGTCACATGAACTCTGCACGATATCAATTTACAAAATGCACAAAATAAAACACACGACAACATGAATATCTCATAAGCTTAGTGTATAAAGTTCATAAGTGTGCTTGTACACACACTGTATAAATTAAAAAATTAAATAATTTTGTGCATTTTAAATATCTAATTTTGTAAATGCAATGGAAAAATACAAGGGCAACATGAATCACTCATAATTTTTGTGAATAAAATTCATAAAAAATTCACGAAAAAAACAATAACAGTTCTTGAGATAAGTGACAAAAATGCATGAATCTCATGTTCATATACAAGGAAAACATGAACTACTTTAAGATGAATTAAGTAATTGATTCATATAATCCATGTATATTAGAGCACCCTTATGTGCGTTTTTCTGATTTTATTCGTTGCTTGCCCATTTTCCATTAGATTGAGGCTAAAAAATAAGATCTGCAAAAAAAATAATGGACCTTAAAAAACAAACAAATTGGCCATTTCAGCCCTTGAAAGGACTTTGACCGAGCTTCTAATGATCAATTGTGTTGTGTGTGTTATTAAATGTTTACACACAATTGACCGAGAACTGGACCTACATGTTTTATGCCGACTCCGAACGGCTAAAGTTCATGTTCTCAAGAAGCTTTACATGACATTATTTACTCTCTGAGGTTTGCCATTGTCTGCAGAGAGGTGGTGACCGATCAGAAAAATTTTTTATTGAAAAAAAATTTTCGCCACGGCTGGGGATAATGGACCTCAGTAGTGGAAAAAACCCAAGACCCTCATGCTTTAACACCCCAAAACAGGCTAAAAAAGGTACCTGGCTTAATTACTCTATAGCTCTAAAAGAAGTATTTTTAGGCTCTGAACTTGCACAAACATTTTTATGCACAATAAACAGAAAAATATTTTTTTTGTAATCAACTTAGACCTTAAAATGACCTTTCATGGAGCTTTTACCGGTCAATGTCAAAATGTGTAGGCACTTTTTTTTTCTAACGAAACTGGTACAATATTAGAGTGAAATATTTCTGAACATTGTATAACATGTTGAGAAGCATTAAATGAAGTTTTATCCAAAGTTTGTTTTTTTTCAAACATATTGATATTTGGAGCCTTAAAGCCCGGGGGGCCTGAGGTTTTCCACTATCGACGTCCATTTTAATTTGCAGATCTTATTTTTTAGCCTCACTCTAATGGAAAATAGGCGGGGAGTGAACAAAATCAGAAAAAACCACCCTTGGAATGGGTGATTTAAGAGCTGTAAGGGCAGCTTGCCTATCAGAGAAGACGAAAATCGTTTTGTCCCCAAACATTATTCAGACTGTTCAGTCTGATACCTCTATTAATGGCAAAGATTTTGGCTTGAAAGTTTTTGGTATAAAAACCTTCGCTCTAGAAGTGGCACTCATTCCTAAAATTCCAGCTCTAGCGCCTTCTTCCATTTCGAAACCGTCCTTATGCCACACAAGCTCGCTTTTGAGTTAGTTGCTCGTGTTCCCAGTGAGATCTAGTGGAGATAATTATGATGAAGTTTTTGTTAAAGCAGCTTTTGGTAAGCATGTCATCTAAGGGCATGCAGAATACCCCTTCTCGCTTTAGGGTTATAATTAAGGAAAGGTGTCGCTTTTAGGAATGGTTTCGGACAATGTTACCCAGATGGGAAAGTCTGTGCAGGCTGAGCTTCACCTTCATTTGGATGTGTATGTGAATTGTTGTAAGCCTGAAGATGATATTGAGGGCCTCTGTTGAAGTGGACCTGATGCAGCTTTTCCTACATATCCCGGTACATCTTTGAACTCGTTCTCTTGAACTTTCTTTTTTTAAAGATATGCATATAGTTTCATATGCACTTTTTCGACAAAAATGAGTATGAGTCACATGAGTATTTTTAATTCATATTTTCCTTTATTTCACTCTCAATATGATTCATGAAAACGAGGTCTTCTTCATGTAACTTGTTCTTGAATTTTATATATCTGTTTGATGACAGGTAAGGGTCTGTCAAAATCAACAAATGATTCATCAAATCCTTACTTGAATTTTCTCGTGAACTTTTTCTCTTATGATTTAAACGGGTATATCGGATATACTTGTGAGAAGCCTTCAACGTTTCTTCCGATAAATTCCCTGTAAAAAAAATTCTAAATTAGTTTATTAATTTTTTTATAAATTTAAAAATAAATTACCTATAGGTAAACCAAAATATTTTATGACTTCACATCCATACATCAAAACTTTGTGTACAAAACTGGGTTTAGTACCGACTGTAGCACTCTAAATACAAGTCTCTAGTGTCCATTAGAAGCTTAATAAATCCTCTATTCTAATTTTTCTGCCACAAGATAATATACGTAAAACTAAACCGAACTTATGGATTGAGTCTTTATTAAAACCAGTCATTTCTGCAGAAACATTAACACTGGCGAAGAAATTTCTAGCCGTGCTATCATCATTACTTGTGCCATGTCATTTGAGACCATTTTTAAAAAAACGATTATTCAAAGAATCGGGAAACAGAAGAAAAGTGAAAACAGTTTCTGAAAGACTAAAAACCAACAAAAAAATTGAAAATTAAAATATAAAAATGAAACTGGAGGTATGTGCTCCACATACATTTTTTTTCTTTTCTGCTAAATATAACATTTTTCAAATTTTTGATAAATTTAGGTAATTTTTTCAAAACAATTTTCTATTTTTTTCATAAATTCAAAAACCAAAATTTGTTCATAGTTTTTTTGAAAACTTTGAAAAATTCTAGAATCGTTTGAAAATGTGCTCACAACATTTTTTTCTTTGAATGATGCACCTAAAAAAAAAACCACGTAAAATTAACGTTTTTCGTTTACAAAATTCGGCCGATAGGTAACACTATCAATTTTGATATTACGCCAATATCATTTTAACATGGCATTCAAATTTAACGTGAGCATTATTAAATATATATTAACTAATGTAATAATGATAACGTCCATATCACATTTTAAGGATTTCAATTGAAGTTTTGATATTTCCAATATCAAGTTGATGTGAAAAAACTTCAATATCATATAGAATTCATGTTATTTTTATATTGAAAAACGTCACTTTGAAAGTATGTAATTATTATTTTTATATTATTCACATCATATTGATATGAAAAAACGTAGAATTGAAAGGATAACAATGTTATTTTTATATTTACCCTATCACATTGATATGAAGCACCGACGAATTGATAGGATATCAATGTTAGTTTCTACATTGCACCTATCATATTGATATGAGATAATGTAAAATGTTGATATTACTCATATCAAATCCATTAAAATGAAAATATATAAAAAAAACCATTATTTTAGTTTTTTGAATACAAAATTATTTTTTATTAATTTTTATGAAAAATAAATACATAAAACTGCATTTATATAAAAACACTTATCACTTTGTCAATTCTATACCTACTTCTATTATGTAAGGCTGTATTGTGGTTTTCCTTTGTACTGATGTCTGCAACTTTTGCTCCCGTACCAGCCGAAATCATTAATGGCTTTTATGCACAATGCTGCTGTTGATGCCATCTTTAATTGTTGCTTTTTGGACACTTTTCTTTCCATCAATTTTAGTAATGAATCGAGATGTCGGCTTTAAAACGGCATTCAACAACGTCGTAAACACAGCATCTCTAGAATATGACAAAATAGAAGACATAAGTAAAACAGGCAGGACACTGCAGTCGGAAAGTTTGCACTTAGTATATAATTAGTATTTTTATCAAAACTTACCTTTTTCTACAGAATCGTTGATTGATTCGAAAAACATTTTATATTGTTTGTCTTTAATTGAAACCTTATACGCATCTTGAAGGCGGCGCTGGACTTCCAGCCACTTATTTATCAAGTTATAAGATTTTAAAGGAAACAACCTTTCAAAATCATAATTAATCTAGAATTTTAGTAAAGTAACCGTAAGAATTTTTTTGAGATTGCTTTATAATTAATATTACTTACAACTTGTGGCCCTTCGGCGTGCTTAAAAAACGTCCATTCATCCAAAATGTTAGCAAGTTCTTTGTAGTTTTAATTTTGTTATTGCGATACAAATAAGTTTTTCCCACAGATCTTTTGAGTCGCTTTCGTTTCCGTTCATAAACTTCATCGCAATTCCAAAATTTGCTCAGAAATTCTTTCGATTTGTGATGGTTGACGAATTGTATATGTATTGTTCTTTGCATCATAAAAAAGCTCAATAATGACATTTATAAGCTTCTTCCTACTTTCTTTATCCATTCTATTTCTATCTTCAAATCCTTCCAAAAGGGATGTTCCACTTTGGGATGATTAAAAGATATCAAACAAATTCTGAAAAATAAAATATGAAACATATAACAAAGGACAGAAATCTCAATAAGTGCAGAAATTCAGATAAATAGATCCAAAATGGATGTAAACTCATGTAAAGTTGTACAATTTTAACAAAACTCTTCTCCGAGCATGTGCTCCGTGCCGATACAGGAGTGAACTGCTGCGCCTGAATCCATGAGGAAACCTTCGAATCAACTGTAAGCGTTGACAATACTTCTTCTGGAAACTATTTAAAATATTAGAGTAAATAACTTTCTTTGATTGCATTACTTGCATACATTATTGGTCTTCCACTTGAATAAGTTTTCCCGTAGTTCAGCTTTTAAGCCAATATTTTTCCTTCCAGGAAACATTTGTTTCAGTTCATCCTTAGTTATATATTTCATTCTGTCGTTAGTAAAGCCACACTCTAGAAAATAATTAAACTAAGCATTGATTTTTGTACCCAATTGATGTAAAATTATTAAAATGATATGTTTGATATCAATTTGAAAATTATTTTCATGTCTAATTGACATGAATATTATTAAAATGATATGGTTCATATTCATTTATAACGGAATTTCATATCTAATTGATATGAATTTTATTAAAATGATATGTTTCCTATCAATTTAAAATGCCATTTCATATCAAATTGGCTTGCATTTTATTAATATGATATGTTTCATATCAATTAATTTTAAATGGTCCTTAACTTCCTAAAATGATTTTACATATATCAAAAATTAGACTTGAAATTATTTTACATATATTAAAAATTAGCATACCTGAGAAATCCGCATATGCTTCTTCTAAATTAAAAGACTGGAAGAGTTCTTTTAGTTTATCTTCTGCTTGTTCAATTGCTTGGTTTTCAGTCGGTTCACATGCTAACGGAACTTCTTCTGACGGCTCTGTTGTCTCCATTGTGCAATGTTGTAAAATACTATCGTCAAAATAATAAATAATTTCTTTCGACATTGTATTTTAATGGCTTTTTTGGTACAAGTTCACACTTTTTGCAATATTATTTTTTTTTACTTTTCTTTGTTTCCACTTTCACAAGCAACGCGATGCATACTCTGCGCGACCAACTGAGAACTGAGAAATGTGCAAGCTTTTTCATGTTGCAATTCAAATGAAAAATGGAATGAAAGGTTTTGGCATCAATTTGACATTAAATATTATCAAAGTAAAATCAGAAATATCAAAACGATATGAATCATATCACTTTTTAAATTTAAATCAAAGTAACATGAAAATTATTTATATAATATGAATCCATATCAATTATTTTTACGTAAAAACCTTTAAAAATTATATGTATTTCTATCAATTCAAACACTTTTTTTGTAAACTTGATATAAAAAATATCAAACTGACAGAGAATAATATAAAATTAACATATATATGATTGATATATGAAATTTTCATATTAACGTTGTGAAATGATATGCCAATGTAAAACAGTATCATATCAAATCAACAATTTTCATTTCAATTTAACGTAAAAACTATCAATATGATATGAAAAAGTTTACTTATGATATTTTTCCTATTAAATTAACAGTTTTGGAAATTACGTTGCAATTGATATGTACTTATCAATTATTTTACATGTGATAATTTTTTCAGTGTGCGCAAAATCGAAAAGTCCATGAAATAATAATACTCAAAAAAACCTTTCACTTTAAATGGCTGTAAATTATTTGAAACTTCCTGTATTGACAAAATTTTGCATTCATCGTTATGAAAGTATTTCCTATCATTTGATGTACGTTTTGTTAGGTTTTGTAACCTTAAAATTTTTGATTTATTCCTACTGGTCAAAGTACTGTGCGCCGTTTTGTAAAAGGCATATTACCTGTCTTTTTTGGGTTTACAGAGAAGCTTTCGGTTAAACACCATCTCTGTAACGAGTTCAGTGGAGCTTGTAGAACCTCACATACTGTACTTGCAAAACTTCCTCGTATGATGACTGTTACGTCATCGGCAAACCAAGCACATCTATCAAAGTTCCTTTGAGCTCAACTAGGAGACTTAATCCACATTTTTATGACTGTGGGCGTATTAAGCTTGTGATATTAAGACTTTATGGAAGGCAGCGCGAGTAATAGAAGTGTCCTCAGATCAAGATGGACTGGTACGGAGTATTCGCCTGAATGTTACTACATCTGAACGGGAACCTGATAAAAAGCAGAAGAAAAGTACAGCATATGAGTGCCCAGTTCAGAAATTGCGCCGTCTTCCAATATATATTGAAGCATAGACTCTTCAATATCTTTCGTCGGCTCTGTGAACAGTGGACTTCTTACAATACTTACCGTTTTTTTTGGTTTCTCAAGCAATCCATTTTATTTATACATTATTTGACAGATCTATAAATGAAATGAGAAAAAAAATTTTATTATTCAAGAACAAAAAGTCAGAATAATTTTAAATTCAATTAAAAGAGATCGTAAACCAAACCTTAAAAAAGTTATCGATTATTAACCGCTGGTGTTGGTCCAACACACACTGCACCAGTATACACACTGCAGCAATCATACGACCAAACCAATGTCATATGAAACATGTCGTGTCCGCTTCAACACTGTATCCTTCTTGTGGACTCATATGACGTATTATTGAAAACTTTTTCGATATCAGGCTTTTCTATGATGACTTTTAGTTAAGGAATCTTATTAGGTTTGATTGCTTTTGTGAAATTTTTCTGAAATTGATTTTCTTGGTACCGCTTTCGGTTATCTTCAAGTACTCAATTTATTAACTATCGCTCAAATTTATTTAATTTCTTCTTAAAACTTTACTTAAATACCTAGTAATGATACAAATACTGGCAGCATTTTCGAAAAACATAAAATCTCATGATTAACTTCATATTTAGTCTGCAAGATGTAAACGTATGAGTTCAAATGGTCCAATAAAATTTGTACACGTACAGAAATCTCAGGTTTTAGTTCACTTAAGCTTAAATGTTAAGCACATAAATTTGATTATTTCAATACTTGATCGTAAATTGTAATTTTATGAACGAACTTATTTGCGCAGGCGTAGAGATATAACAGTCAGGCAACGTTAAAGTGCAAAAAAACACAGCAAAAAGAAACCCAACAAGTGGCACTTTTAATTACACAACCTGTAAGTGCGAGGCTTATTGAGGCTGACTGACTGACAGCCAGCGAGCGCGCGCCAGCTACTCGTACGTAGTATGCAAAACCATAACTTTTGCTTACAAAAGCTTAGCGGTTAATGTAGTGTTTTTTTGTATTAAAAACATATAATAATAATAATAATGAAATAAAAGCGTTAATACAAGAAAAATCCGGCAGTTGTGCATTGGCGGCAAAGAATGCCGCCATTGAGGCGCTAGTCTGCCGCCCACAGCTTAACGCGTTACTTGGTGGCAAAGCAAGCAGGCAGGCAGTCAGCCAAGCTTGTTATACAATTTTAGCCTGATCTGCAGATTTCAAACGTAAATCTACTTGAACCGCCAGCCAAGTCAGCTAGTGTTGGCTTACAAAACAACACCGCTATTGCGTTTTTCTGCGGTCAATTTAATATGTTTTTCTCTAGCTAACAGAGACGTTTTAATGGGTCATGGCTGCAGCTTGCTTGCTGGTTGGCTGGCTGGCCAGCTAACTTCGAACTTAGACGCATAATTAAAAAACAAGCGCTTGTAATTGTAGCTCTGTTTTGTGCGGGGGGAGGCTTTGTGTGTTTAAATAAACAATTGCAACTTGTCGCCACCAAGTGTTGCTATCGACAAGCCAACGTTTATGCGATTGGTCGCCGCCGCCGTACTAGCAATCAATCACTTTATAACTGGCTAGCTGCCAACGCTGCCCAGCATGTCGCCCATATTGGCGTCTATTGCCAGACGCTGGCGACCCGCTCACAATTGTTTTAAATTAGATCGCGCGTCGTTAGCTTGAGCTCACGCGTGCCACAACATCCGATCATTTGTACGCTTAATCAATACGTTGGTGAACGCGTATTTTGTTGTGTTTTTGTTTTTTTACAAACTCTGGCTAAATTTCCGCGAAATTCTAAGCAGTCTGAGCGAGTTTTGTCACTTAATAATTTTCTAAAATAACAACAAGTTTGCCTTGCAGTTCATTGGCCGCTATGATCTGTGGCTGATCTTGCAGTTAGCTGCGTTGTTAAATGCTCAGGCGCAACAATAACTACAACAACAAGAATAAGAACAACAAGAGTTGAGCATAAAAATGTAGAATTATGATTGCTAGCTTGTTAATCCGCGCAAGTGAACCTGCCTCACGACGCCTTAAGTTGCCGCATATGGTGCGGCGACATGTAGCTGTCGCCGTTGCAAACCGGCTTCAGCGTTGTTTAACAGGCTTTCTTCACAGTTGCCTATGGCGCGCGCGCACTTGTTCTAGTTTTAACACGCATTTTACACGTCTTACCTTCTTCTCCATCTCTCATTCCCTGTCTCTCACTCTTTCTCACATATCAACTTACTAATCATATTTTTGTATGCTCTTCTCTTTCACAGAGACATTCTCTATCGCATGTCCTTCGATTTAGAGCTGCTGGAACGCTCGGTTTGGGAGGCTGCGCCTGCTCAAATCGCCATGTGTCAGGCGAAAGGCCAGTCGGATCACTTGTGTCGCAACTATGTGCGCGTGCTGCAGAGCTATGGTGAGAACCAATTGTATGCGTGTGGGACGTATGCCTTCAATCCGAATTGTTCATGGCGCCAGGTTGGTTATAGTTTTTGCACTTTTTGATTATGTGTTTTATTTGAATTTTGGTTTTTTGTCTTGTGCCTAATTGTCATAGATGGAGAACCTTACAGTGACGGGCTTTGATAGCGGTGTCGGCAAGTGCTCCTTCAATCCAAATTCAAATATTACAACTTTGATGACTACAAGCGGTCGCATGTTTGTCGGCTCACCCACGGATTTTTCTGGCAGCGATGCGGCCATCATACGCCAAGACGTCAAACAGGGACTGGTAAGTTTTTTGTTAACTTGTGCTGCCATTTCGTTCATGTTAATTGTTATTTTATTAAAATTTATGTCTCTTTACAGCCTGGTTTGAACAAAATCATACGCACCAAACAATACAACTCCAAATGGTTAAGTAATCCACAATTTGTGGGTAGTTTTGAGGCTGGAAATTTTGTCTATTTTCTGTTTCGCGAAACAGCTGTGGAGTACATGAACTGCGGCAAGGTAAGTTGGCGTTAAAAACTTGTCTCGCAAAGCACTTCAAATAAAGTATTTGATTTCGTTGCACCTGGGACTTAAGAGAGTTTCGTAGCGCCAGTTCTAAGGGCAGAATATTGAAACAGGTTTTACGGCATGTTGAAAATGATATAAGCAATATTGAACCAGATTTTTACTTACTTGCGAACTTGAGTGTCAGTAGAGACCGGTAAGGACCTGGGACTCTACTAATAAGCCTCTTAATTAAAAGCTTATCTCATTTTTAGTAGCAAGTTTTCTCATGTCGCTATACTAGGGAGTGCTTAAGTTCAAAAGCTCCTGGAAAATTTTAAGTTCTAAACATTGTTGTCTGTCAAGGCGTGACAAAAGTTAGTGGGATGTGTTTTGGATATGTTTGAAACATCAGAGGCAATGTTGAACCAGAACCTTGCCAACTTACTTAGGTGGCAGAATAGTCCCAGATGAACCTAGAACTGCACCAATAAGACTCTTGGACCAGACGACCAATTCGAGACCCTCTTTTGTCATGGTGTTTGGTTAGCTGCTCCAATTTGCGCACTCTTAATTGACTGATACCTTCATTTAAGGTCTGGACTTTCTCTGCTTCATTATAAATCACTCTGATAACAGCTCCGAAGCAAAACCGATATGTCGGACAAATTCTCTTTAAGAGTTTCAAAAATCTCAAACCCTAAAAGTTAATTCTGGACCAGGTTGCTGTAAATATTGATTAGCCTTACAAGTCCTGGACATCTCAAAAGGCTTATGAGCTGTTTCTCGGCTAGGTTGGTGTTCCTCTACAGCATTAATAGTTTATAGTTAAAGGAACTTCTGTAAAATTCTTCATCGTAACGAACACTGAATATATTTCCTAGAATGTTTTCGGGATCAGGATCAGAAATTTACAAAACGAACGAGTTACCTATTTTGCGTAGCGCCGGGAGATGTTCTTGGTACCGTTGAGAAATTTATTTGCTGGCACAAAATTAACAAAACGAACGAGTTACCTATTTTAAGAAATGCCCGAAGATGTTCTTGGTACCGCTGAGCAATTAACTTGCTGGTACCAATTAGAAATTGATCAACCTGATTCGTTGCACACAAAGGAAGCCTTCGTCTTTAATCAACTTGCTCCGTTTCTCAAAAAGGATTATGTCGGCGTTTGTCGGAAATTTTCTTAGCTTCTTAATTGGCTCATCAGGATCTTGCAAGAATTAGCTCAATTCTTATTACATCGATGTTTCGGACAATCTCATTGAAGTCTTATAATCACCGTAATTGTTACTCTGCAAAACTGCAAAGTGGTCTTTGGGTCATTTTAAAAATCGTCCGCTTGAAGGCTCAAAAGTTCCCTATGTCAGAATTTATCTACATCCAGGTTTCTTTAGCATATAATTGGACGAGCCTAATAAGTGACTTATGTCTGGATTGGGAAAGAGTTCTGTTTCTCAATTGCCAATTGAGCCCAAAATACACGAGAAGTTATTCTTCTTTTGATCTCAATGAATTCCCAAACCAGCCCAAAGATGTCGGTTGACGGAGACGTGGCTTCCAGGTTGCTGGGAACGTTTATCGGTTGGCACCAGATATTTAATCTTATCACTGCAAAACCCATTCAACTCGACTCTCATTCTCATCTGAAGAAAATTATATTGTTTTCGGACGTAGCACGCACAATACGCACGATACCATCAACATACTTAAATCCAACTCCATGAAATCCTTGTATTCTTCGTACCACTGGATAATTGAGTTTATCTCCATCAAAAGTTAAAATAATTCACACTATAAGGAATCAGCTTATCTACAACCTATGTAGTCTTGTATCGAATCGGGGTTACAGGTTTTTCCCGATTTGAGACATATAGGGGAAATCGTGGTATTCTTTGACACACTTTTTTTACGCCAAAAACTCCAAAAAAATACTTTTTCTAAAAACGTCAAAGCATGGTTTTGTTGTACGAAAAAATGCCTTCCTTTTGCTATTTTTTGGATTTTTGACGCTCAATTGCCAAGCGACGATGTCGATTCCATAAAGTCTTGCGTATTGATTGGGAAAATGCCAGTCGCTCTAAATCCTGCCTTGATGACACATTAGTTCCTCTCTTGGCTCAATGCCGCTATCTCAACCCGTTTCTTTCCTTTCGGTGTAACGATTTTTACCACTTTCGTTGGTACAGTCGGCCATACAAAAGCATCCATGTTCCACATTCAATGCGCTTTGAAGTTTGGGAATTGGCACAGATGACAGATTGCTGAAAAGCACGGATCTCCCTTGTTTCAATGTTCGTTATGATAAATTTCGGTGATGTTTCATGAAGGTCAATTGCCAATACCTGTCTGTTGGCGTCACACGAGTCCAGATATGAAATGCCGATCCTTATAGCATATTCGTATGCAAGTTTCCCCAGTTTCTTCAAACTAAATCCATAATTAATGTCGGCGGCCTTGAGGATGTATTTCGTCAGCGCACCTTCTTGCTCTACATTGAAAATCTGCAATAAAAATTAAATTCTTTGTGATTGAAGGAAAAAAGTAAATGAAATCAACTCTCTGTTTTGTCGGTCGTCAAATATTTTTTCAGCAAATTTTTCATTACATAACATTAGCAGTATCAACGTCAATGTCTGCCTTATCGAAATTCAGAATATGCCAAACCAAAGTGCTTTTCAGAATGTTGTGCGCCTTTGAAGTTTGCTGAATGGAGTTCATAGCCTTCAAAATATTGTTGAAACCAATTGATTTTTCCTTTTGTCGTAAGAACGCGTCAATGTCCCGACTAAATATAAATTAAAAAAAATAATACCCCGACAAATTATTCCCCAAACTCTCATTTTGGCGTTCTAAGATCAAGATCTACTCCAAAACCAAAACCAAGACATAAAGAAACTGCGTTGTTCCGAAATTTTTTATACCAACAGTAATTTTCCCTCAAGTTCAAACATTATCACCGATTAAATACTTAATCTTTCTATTCTTCTCTCCTCTTTTTATCAGGTTATTTACTCTCGCATTGCACGTGTTTGCAAAAATGACATAGGTGGCGATCAGATTCTCAAGGATAATTGGACGTCCTTTCTCAAAGCGCGTTTGAACTGCTCTCTACCCGGCGAATATCCATTCTACTTCAACGAAATTCAGGGCATGACCTATTCCACCGATGAAGATGTGCTCTATGCCACGTTCACAACACCAAGGTTGGTTTTTATTCACTCTAATAAATACAAGAAATTTTTATTAAACTACTGTTTTCTTCATCCCCTCAGCAACAGCATTTATGGCTCTGCCGTTTGCGCCTACAATCTCTCCTCAATCAATGAAGCTTTTAATGGCGCCTTCAAACATCAGGAGCATAGCGACTCTGCCTGGCAATCCATTCGCAGTCCACATCGCAGTCTTTTTCAATGCGAGTCATCGAATCCCAACACACGCTACAAAAATCTCCTGGAATCTTCACGTTATCAACTCACGGATGACGCTGTGCAGCCCATGACGCTACAACCACTCTATCACGCCAAGCTCGAACGTTTTACGCACATAGCTTTGGACACGCTACATACAAAGAATAACGAACGCGTCAAGATGTTGTTTGTTTCAACTGCAGAGAATGTCATCAAGAAACTTTCGGTTGTGCATGAAACGGAAGTGCGTGCCGCACAAACCTGCCTTGTTGAGGCTTGGCAGTCCGAATTGAGGTCAAATACGGCCAGAATATTAAACATGGAATATCTAAAAGTCACTGAATCACTATATGTAGGCACCGATCGTGCTCTAACACGTATACCTTCGCATCATTGCAATCGGCATGTTTCGAAAACTAGCTGCATCAATGCCATGGATCCCTACTGTGGCTGGAATGAGTTGATTGAACGCTGCACACCACCTGGACTTGGTGATCACATGAATAAATTCTGGATACAAGCAGATCGTTTGGAATGCCCCGTTTTAACTGCACCCATCGATGGTGCCTGGTCAGCTTGGTCGGACTGGTACAAATGTCATAAACACGATGAAGAAGAGGGCAACTGTTTGTGTCGCACACGTGAATGCAACAATCCACAGCCCCAAAATGGCGGCAGTTCATGTGAAGGTATTACAACACAAGTGCACAACTGCACCGTGCATGGCGGTTGGACGGAGTGGTCTGCCTGGTCGGCTTGTTCGCAGACCTGCGGTGTTGCAGTGAAGACACGACGACGCACTTGTGGCAATCCTCGTCCAGCACATGGTGGGCGCACCTGCGTGGGTCCTGATCGTGGAGAAATTTACTGTTCGCAGCTGCCGCCTTGTCCCGCGCCTAAGAAACAAGCCGTCGATGGTGGTTGGGGTCCGTGGGGCCAATGGAGCGAATGTACAACGCAGTGTGGTGGTGGTTTCCGCATACGTCGACGTGAGTGCAACGATCCGATGCCACAGAACGGTGGCCAAGAATGTGCCGGTTGTAATACCGACTACGAAGTCTGCAATACTCAGAGCTGCCCTGAGGCCAAAAAGCTTAGTTCCTGGACACCTTGGCTGGTGCACTTTAACGAGAGTCAGGATGTTAATACGGACACGCATGTAGAGCGACGTTTCCGCTTTGCCTGTAAAGCAAGCACTGCAGATGTTAGCTCGATACGCATCAATTTGGCAAAGGAAGAAACGCGCGTTTGTCGCGCTGATGGCTCTTGTCAGCGTCATCATGAAAATTCGGCGGTAGCAGAAGATGAACACCTCGTGGGAGAGTCAGCTTGGGGACCCTGTAATGTGACCTGTGGTGGTGGCGTGCAACATAGACATCACGAGGGCAAACATCGTGGCAGACAGCTCATAAGTCGTGCCTGCAATATGCAGCCATGTAGCAACAATTTGAACGAAGTACTGCTGGCGTCGTCGAACGAATGGAGCTGTTGGTCCGAGTGGTCAGCATGTTCGGTATCGTGTGGTGTGGGCTTGCGTCGGCGTACACGTAAATGCCTGGCCGGTCATGAGCGATTGTGCAATGGACGTGTCATCGATGAGGAGAAGTGCGAAATGCCCTCGTGTGAAGGTGAGTAGTTATCATAGTCCAAACGGTATTTTTTTATTACTTAATGGGTTGGTACCTCTCAAGTAAATTTGCCTCATTTCTTGTACCAAACTTGAGACAAATCTGTCAGTATCCAATATTTCGTCATTTTTCCTAGACCCCCAAACTCTGAGTCTGCGTTTAAAGTCCTCTAGAGCTGCTTCCAAGGACCGACCACTTTACTATAATAAGCATGTTTCTTGTTATTAAAGGTTTTCCTTATTAACACTCTACTTCTTTTTCATTGAAAACTTAACTCCTCAACCGCTCAATTTGAGGAAATCTCCATCCCTTTATAATATATCCGCATCTACGTCACCAGACTTACGGAAAAAAACAAACCTGACAGATTTCTCAGTGATTCTCCTTTTCTTCATTGAATGCCTAAACTCTCAGATGGTGGGAATCTATTATTATATTATAACCGGAGTAATGCCATCGGGTCTAGTGAACTTATATTCCACAATATTAAAAAAAGGTAAACCTTATGACTTCTTCAGTGACTCCAGTTCTTCTTCCTAGATTACTTAAATCCTCGGACGGTCAATTTGAGGGAATATCCATCTCTTTATAATTTTATAACTGTAGTAATACCATCGAGTTTAAGGAACTTAAGTTCATTACAAAATGAAAAGGCTAACCAGATCACTTCTTCAGTGACTATCCTTCTTCTTCATTGATTACCTAAATCCTGAGACGGTCAACTTGAGGGTGGCTTGACGTATCCCCATAAAAAGTAGTCTTACGAAGACAAATGCCATGACCTGGATCGTCAGTTGGCAGGCCCATTTCTTTCATTTAGACACTAGGATTTCGGAAAAATTTACCAAAACTAGCTTTAAAGCAAGCCGAATAATGAATACGATCTCTTTGTTCTACGGATAGACTGCTCGAAGCAGACTCGAAGGACACCCGAACTCTATAAGTAAATCGGGAGTTCCGAAACTATAAAGTTTTAGAAACATATATCAAATCAGAGCCATACCTCCATTTTTAATACCGAAGCTCTGCGAAATCTCCTTTATTTCCAAATTATCCTTTAAAAAGTTACTAAAGTCCTTAATTATACCTCTCTTCAATACACAGATTTTGTCGGCTGGAGCGCGTGGAGTGAATGGACGCTATGTTCCAGTGATGGCATACGTTTCCGTCATCGCAAGTGTCTTGTAGAGAATCCTGCAGAGAATGAATGTCGCGGCGAAGAATTTGAGAAAACCGCCTGTGTGCCAGACCCATGCCAAGGTAAGTAACAAACACTTTTATCAATGGTCCTAAAACTTAACCCAAAATCGTTATCTTTAGGCACAGTTTATGCTTCCAGTGCCACCTGGAGCACGATCATAGCATTTGTTATACTGCTATATGTAGCCAGTATCTTTGTGACCTACTATCTGACGACGCGTCGATTTCGCACGCCAATACCACCAGCCAAGAACAACACGCCAACGCCTAGCTATGACAGTTACCCCAACCAATATTCCAGTCTACCAACCAAGGATGTAAGTTTTAGCGAAGCTCTAAAGAAATCGCATTTTTTATAAACTCTGCCACTTTATAGCTTTACGATCCACGCCCCAAGGTTAAACGTCAGTCCAGCTTTAACATGTGTTCGGGCTCCAAGAACTGCAATACAGGCACTCTAAATCGCAACAATATGAATCACAATCACACGCCCAAAGTGCTGGCCAAAACGTTTAACGATTGTGAAACGGGCACGCTAAAGCGTAATTCAAATGCCATGAATAACTATCGCACAAATATGGATGATGAGAAGTTTTAGCGGCAGTGGCGATATAACGACAGAACCGACGACAGTATATATAATGCCGAACAAAGATAGCTGCCATTAGTTAAGCGGTTAGACAACAGCATTTTAGTAACATTTAGATGCAATTTATTCAAGTGCCATGGAAAAGATTTTTGAATCGAAAAGAAAGGAAGAAGATTTAAAAGGATTTAGCCACTAGCAGCTTATGATGAGAAGCTTAGGCAGCAATTGCAGCTGTGAAAGTTGTTGTAGTTGTTGCTAATTTTAATCTGTTCTATGCAGAAGTGTGAATTTTGACTCATATTGAGTCGCTTTAATTTTAAGAGTGAGTTTACATTTTTCGAAAATTATAGCAAGTTTTAAAGTTGTTGCCAATATTTTACATAAAGTTGTCAATAGAGATATGTTATAAATTTTGGTTGGAGTTCAAAGATATGAAAAAATATATGATTTTGTAAAATAAAGACTGATTGAAAGTTGCCTTTATAATGCCTGAAATTTAGCTACAAAAACAATTTACAATTTTTAAATATAATATAACGATGTAAAGCTTTTTAAATTTTGAGATGATTAAACTATATAGAAACATTTTTTTTTTTCAAAAAGATATTTTTATATCAAACCGTTATCGTGCATTGAAGTGTATATTTGTAAAATAGAGAAAAAATACTTGATTTATTTTTGAAATTTTATTTTTAAAATTTAGTTGTTAAAATTAAAAATAAGTATAGGCTATAAGCAAAACTTAGTATTAAATATTGTAAATTAAGCAAAACAATAAAACGAAATTTATACTAACAAAAAAATGACGATTTTTAAATGAAAATAATTGGAAATTTGTAGTATAATTGACCTCTTAAAGCAATTTTTGTTTTTATGAGAGGGTTGAAGATTATGAAACAAGAGTTTCAGATATTCAATTGAATATTTTTGTATAGAATATGGTCGGGCGGATTATTGACTCTCCGAAGTGGATGTTAAAGTCCGAAAAACTATGTACTCAGAGATAGGACAATCACAACAATTGGCATTTCGGGCAGATAATCTACCGCCCGAAGCCGACATTGAAGTCTAACAAGCTAAGTATTCGGTAAGATACCGGAAGAGGCCGAAGCCGACGATGTAGTCCAATCAAATATGACAAACTAAGTAAGATAACAAACTAAGACATCAAACTCGGTAAGATGGTCGACCGGTTGAAGCCGACGATGTAGTCCCACCAAACACAAAAGTATATCCTTATATATATATAAGTATATATATATATATGTAGTCCCACTTTAAAAGTATATCCTTTCGTTAACGATGTGTAGAAAAGCCTCACAAGCAACGATATCCAAATCGATCTAATACTTTTCATTTACAGCACGAGCAGTTTTTGAAAATACAGTTCAAAAATACAGTACGCGATTATCTCGTTTAAAGTTTCAATTATCAAACACGTGGTCAGTTGTTTGAGTTAATGTGATATTTTCTGAAGAAATTATTTTAATCTGACCCAAAAACCCTATTTATCAACAAGTTGAATAACGTTACTGGTTTTTTTTTTCATTTTGACCTTGAAATTACCTTTATTCATACAAATTGACCTCAGATTCGAAATCAGCAACCTTAAAAAACCTGTATATTAGGAATTTGGACATTGTAACTCGGTTTTTTTAAGTTTGACCTTGGAATGACCTCGAAAAGATTTTTATACAGACAAAATTGAGCTCGGGTTCGGAATCAGCGACCCAAAAACCTATATATCAGGAAATTGGACATAGTATATCTGTTTTTATTTTTCATTGTGACCTTGGAATGACTTTGAAATAACCGTAATAAAGACAAATTGATCTAGGATTTAGTATCAGTATCCTAAAGACCTATATATCAGGGAGTTTGATATCGTATATCTGTTCTTTTTCCATTTTGACCCTGTAATGACCTTGAAATAACCTAAATATAGACAAATTGAACTCGGATTCGGAATCAGCGACCCAAAAACCTATATAACCAGGAAATATGATTCGAATCTCTGTTCTTTTTCTATTTTGACCCTGAAATTTTGACCCTTACCTTTTAAATATCTTTATACAGACAGTGTCCCTAAAACCTAAATATCAGGGAATTTGATATAGTAGATCGGTTCTTTTTCCATTTTTACTCTGGAATAACCTTGAAATAACCTTTATATAGACAAATTGACTTTGGATTTCTTTGGATAAGCGACCCAAAAATATAAATCTTAAGAAGTTGGACATCGTAACTCTGTTTTTTCCACTTTGACCCTGGAATAACCAGTGAATGACCCTTAGACAGAGAAATCGAATTCAGAATCCTTTCGAATCCTTCCGAAAAGGAGTGTTTTATTTCACGGATATTTTATAATTTGACCTTGAAATGAACTTATTCATTATAGACTGTTAAAAACATTTTTCTTTTTTTTCTAAACATGTGGGATGCCGAAAACTGACTTTATTGACCCTTCTCCTTTGTAATTGAAGTTTAGAATTTCCATTTGAAAATATAGTACTTTTCAGAATTTCCATTTGAAACTATGTATTGTACTTTTCAAATGGAAATTTTGAATTTCAATCGATCTCTTCTGAATTTCAAATGGATTTTTGGTAAAGGCATAGTAATGGTGTAATAATTGCATTGTAATGTTATTGTGATGATATCGTGATGATGTTATAATGGTAATGATATGGTTGTCGTAAAGTAATGATATGGTAATAGAATGGCGATGGTAAGTAATGTTTTTATTATATAGGTTAAATATTTTTTATATAAGGCTTTGAAAATGCCTTCTTAAAATTATTTTTCTTAATTTCAAATAGAATTTATGAATTTTAATTTAAATTTTATGAATTTCAAACATAATTTCTGAATTTAAAATTAAGTTTTTGAGGTTTAATTTATGTATTCTGATTTTCGAAGGGAATGTCTGAATTTGAATTGATTTTTTTCCGTATTTCAAATGAAATTTCAGATTTGAATTTTTTTTTTTTTTTGTATTTTTTATTTCAAGTGGAATTTTTAAATTTCAATTGATCTTTTCTGAATTTCAGAAAATTTAATTTCTATTTTCGTCATGACCTTTTCTGAATATCAATTGATTTTTTCAAAATTCCGATTGAAAATAATGTATTCTAATATATTCTAATAACTAGTTTAGTTTTTTATTAATTTTAATAGCTTAGTTTTTACGTTACAAATTGTTCGTGCGTGTCTAGCTTGCTTCTCGTTTAAAAATGTTTTGCCTCTATATCATATTTTTGACAGATAGCCAGGGATACCTGTGCAATCCAGGGATGATGCTACTGTTCTTTTCTTTTCAAGCATTTGGAGTTGCGTTCTACTACGATATGTATATTTTTTTTATTTAATTTTTTTTTTTTATATATAATTACTAGCTGGTACCCGGTGCGTTGCTCCCGTCCTTGCCCAATGCCTGTTCCAATTTGCCAATAGAATGCCATAAATAAATAGTAACTCCATTTTAAGTTTCAATATTCTTTGTCCATTATTTCCAAAGCTATTAAATATAAAATATTGTCTTTTATAGGCCACACCCTTTGTCCAATACCCGTTTCAGTTTGCGAGTATTTCCGAGTAGTGTATATCACCAAAAAGTTACTCCAAGCTGAGTTTCTTTGATCTGTGACTATTATTTCAAAGCGATTAAATTTAAAAAATGTGTCTTTTATGGGCGGAGCCACAACCCTTTTACAAATCTAGTTTTCCAGCAGTAGGACACCATAAAATAGTAACTCCATTCTGAGTTAAAATGTTCTGTGACTTTTACTTGCATAGCTATTCTGTATCTAAAATTTGAATTGTATGGGCGGAGACACGCCCCGTTATCCAATGCCCATGCCTGTATTTTAATTTAACAACCCGCCCAATCAGTTATTTTATACTGAGTTTCATTGTTATACGACATTTAGTTCCAAATCCATTCGATATGAAAAAATTGAATTGTATGGGCGGTGCCATGCCCCCTTTCCAAGGATTGCTTAAGTTTGACAATCAAAGGGCAACTCTCAATAAAAATTTCGTACTAAATTTAATTGATGTGTGATTCATAGACGAAAGTATAACCGAAAATTTTTGTTTTTTAAAAATTGCCACGCCCCTCGCAGATAGGAAGGTGAAAAATACTTTAAAACCTATTCTCATACCTACCAAATGTATAAAAACAATTTCATTAAAATCGGTTCAGCCGTTTCGGAGGAGTTTAAACACTAACACCGTGACACGAGATTTTTATATATATTAGATTTATTTACTTTATTTTTTATATTATATTTTTAATTTTTATTTTTACTTTTATTTTAATTTTAATTTGTTTTTTTTTTTTAATTAAATATTTATTATTATTTGTGTTTATTTCACTATTATTACTATTATCATATTTTTTATTTTTGTTTTTATTTTAATTTTAATTTCTTTTTTATATTATTTTCATTTTAATTTTTATTTTTATTTATATTTTTATTTTTGTTTTCTTATTATTTTTTTTTTTATTTTTACTTTTATATTTATTTACAATTAAATATTTTTATTTCTTTATATATTACTTGTCATTTTTTATTATATTATTTTTTTATCTCAATCGCTTTCATCTGCATCGCTCTACATCACAATCCTGATCACTCTCATTCACAACCATCAGCATTCGGTATGACCTTGTCAAGGAAACCCAGCTTCTTTTTAATTTGTTTTCATTGATTTTTTTTTCATTTTATCGATCATTTAAACAAGTTTTTAAGTCCTTGTGAAACAAAAACAACACAAACAACACCACTAACAACAAACTACATCCAAACAGAAATTCCAACGAAGTCAATAAATTAAGCAAAAAAACAGCAAATTATTTTTGACGCATCGACATATGTACAGCAAAAAAGAACCATGGTCAAAAATAAATCATAAAATCGCACAAACAAACAAAAATATATATATAACATCCAAAAGAACCCGTTTTTAAGGCGGCAGCTACTTATTGACAAAATACTGTTGGCAGCAGCAACATGGGTAGAATGAGTTCGATGTATGATGTTTTTATGCAAAAAACTGAAATATAGCAAGGTTCCAAGAGAATTTTTCACTTTAAAAACCTTGAAAAAAAATTCTTGGAATTAATTTTCATCCAAATACTAGTTCCAAAAACAAAAGCTTAATTAAGGTCAATACTTGTTTGGTTTGCATACCATATTTCTAGAGTCTCTAAAAACACAGTTCAACACAAAACAAGTAAAGAAAGTCTAAAGTCGGTCTAGGCCGACTATGAAATACCCTAAACCCACTTTTCAAAAAAAAAAAAAAAATTAATTGTAAATGGGCGTGTCCGTGGGCGGATGAAGTCCATTTTTCCAAACCATCTTTGTCTTGTCATAAAAAACATACGTGCCAAATTTTAGCTCTGTAGGTTAAACACATGCTTATTTATTGCGTTTTCAATTTTTGGGTTGTATGGGAGGTAGGCGTGTCCGTGATCGGATGACGTCCATTTTCCGAAGACATATTTGTGTTGGTATGAAACACATACATATCAAATTTTATTGTTGTAGGCTAGTTATGAGCTGAGCTATGTAGTTTTCAATTTTTGCGTTGTATGGGAAGTAGGCGTGTCCGTGGGCGGACGATGTCCATTTTTCAAACCCATCTTTTTTTTCTTATAAAAAACATACGTGCCAAATTTTAGCTCTGTAGGTTAAACAGAGGCTTATTTATTGCATTTTCAATTTTTGGGTTGTATGGGAGGTGGGCGTGTCCGTAAGCGGATGACGTCCATTTTTCAAAGACATCTTTGTGTTGATATAAAACACATACATATCAAATTTTATTGTTGTAGGCTGATTATGAGCTGAGTTATGCAGTTTTAAATTTTTGCGTTGTATGGTAGGTAGGCGTGTCCGTGGGCGGATTCCAAAAATATTCAATAGTGCAGATCCTTGGGTACATGTGACCATGTGTACCAAGTTTCATCCAATTATCTCAACTCCTTCTTCTTATCCTGTGTATACGGACAACACACAGATGGACGGACGGACGGACGGACGGACTTTTTCTGGTAGAAAAATAAAACAAAAATCTGAATAAAGTGTTCTATGAAATTGAAGCTAACACTAAATTAAGGTATTAATTTATATATAGAGCAAGAAATTCATCCCTTTGACTTCTTGGTTGTTTTCTTGGTTTAGAATTAATTTTTTTTTCTACTGATTGCTATCTTAGGGGCTGGAGTTTGAACCCCGAGCTGAACCCCAGCCTGACTACGGACCTGGGTTGAATAAGTGTTTGCACTATAGTGTAATGAATCATCATAAACGAACAACAGAGGTCTTATATTCAACTCTTACACCAATTGAAGAACTTATTTTCTATATCACTTGCAATACATTACAAACTCGACAAAGAATGAAATAATTAAAAATATACACTTACCATTTCATGCTAAACACCGAACTAAGTTCATTAATATCTAATTTTTGACCATATCACGGCGATAAATTATTCTGTAGCATCTTTATGAGTGTCTTCGGCGCGTGCATATATTTGCTTAGCAGTAAATCGGGCTATAATTTCTTATCTGTTAAGGAATACTTAAAAAATTAATGTATTAGCGGAGTAAAATATTAACACAAATCAATACAATAATAAAAATATGAAAACGAAACTTAAGTTTATTACAAGTCATCTCTTACCTACGTTTGTGTAAATTTCAGCGCATGCAGCAAACAAATTGAGTGTTTGCTGCATGCCCAGAAACACACCTTTTATCGGTGTCCTTATAGCAATTCACGTCCAGGCTTGTGCTTCTTGGCCAAATGGATATTCATAGACAAGCTTGCGAACGGTGAAGCTCAGCAAATAGCTGCGATAAGACACCGAGAACGCTATCCTTACCTCAATAAAAAATTTACTTTTATTGCAAAATTGCTTGCATTGGCTACCAGCACGTTGCATTTCTTTTCAGTGTTGCGATTAAAAACCATCACTTCCACTCAGCTAAACATATCACCGGAACGCGTGCAGTAATCTACCGCCACAAGTGAAACAACGAATTATGCGTAATAACTGCTGCTGGTGTTCGCATCGTTAGCGCCGACAGCGCTGCGCACATCAGCCAGCTGCAGTTCCTTACTACTATCAATAAGTGACTTGTGCGAAATACGCATCAAATTCCACAACTCGCGACAGATATCCGTGTCGTTACAATTTTGCTTCACCAGCTATGATTGACATTAGCACCAATTGAGATTGAGACTGATTGACCTTCCTTGAGCATCAATGGGAAGCGTAGGTAACGGTTGAAAACGTTGTTGCTGCTCTGAAGCAACACCGATGCCTTGCACTGCTGCCATAGCGCCTAATACAACACAGATAATGTCTTTCATGTTCTTAATTTTAAGAAAGTCTTGATTATCCTCGACACGTCTTCTTTTGAAGCCCAGTATTTGACGATATGCGGCTTAAACTAGCGCACCGTGTAGTTAATGATGCCGCGATAGTCGTTCAGTTCACGGCTCTGAAAGTGTTTCGGCCCAGTTTTGGATATTAACAAAATTGTAAGCAGCTTATTGGTTATGTTAACATTGAGTAGAACTAATTTGACAGTTCACTGCGACGTCCATTTTTGTGTCAGATTCGTATCAAATGTATCAAAAATTAAGGCAACCGGAAACGGAAGTCAAAACTGCACAATCTTGTTGTTGCTTTTTGTTAGGCACTTATAATTTAAAACTTGTACGTTTCCTCTGGTAGCAGTGCTTTTACTTATTTCAGTTTTCAAAGGGTGTTTCAGAGAAACTTTTTTAATGAAACGAGAAGGTTGCCAGACGGCTGATTGCATTGTTTATCGACCTAACGTAGTTTCCTAAATGTAGTTTCAACATTTTGTCAAGTTGCTTAAGGTATAATACACCCATTCTTAGCAATTTAGAATTAATAATAATAATAATAGAATAATTTGTATTAGCCGTTCAGAACGCCTTTTAAACGAAATATTTTTGATTATACTATGATACTGTTTCCTATAAAATTTAGCTTTATGTCATTTTAGAGAAATGTTAAAGGAAATATGTATTTCGCGGTTTTACGTGTTTTAGCTATAAAACACATGAAATAAAAATCTGAAATAAAAATTACGTGTTGGATCAATAAGATCTAAAAATCTGATAAAAATGTGTTCGTAACAGTACCACGAACATTTTTCAACTATAATATACACGGAATAAAAATCTGCATAAAAATTACTTGCAGATTTATTTACATTTACTTCCAGATTCGGTTTTTTCACGAACTGAAGCGTAGTCGCACACCCGAAAAAAGCGAAGTATTTTCAAAGCTTCATGGATTTGAAAATTACTTTTCATCACTCATTTCTTGCAGATAAATTAAAATTTTAATACTTTTTTATTTTTAATTTGTTAAATAATCAAAAATGTTTTCAATTAAATTAAAAAAATATCTGAAGTCCTGAGTATAAAAAAAATACTCAGGACTTAATATATTTTTTATTTTAAATGAAAACATTTTGGATTATTTTGTGTAAATACGAGAAAAATTTCACATTAAGAACATACTTAATGTCTTACAATATTGCAGACCTGCTTAATCTGAAAGTAAAACGCAATCATTGTAGTCTGTCGTAAATTTCTCGTGCAAATTATATCAACTAGTAGACAGACGCATATGCAAATGCAATGATTGAACTTCCAGCTTAATCAACAGGACAACCTGACTAGTATTTTTCCAAAAAATCGATGAGTTTGAAACTTGAATACATTTTACCAAAGCGGTATCGGAAAAAAGTGTGATTTTGTGATTTTACTCAAGCAAATCAGAGAATCAGGTGTAAAAAGCTTCACTGCAAAAATGGGCTGAAATTTCCTACACTGAGAAAACTAAATTTTCAAAACCAGCAGAAAAGTGCTACTTTTGAAAACGTTTAACCCAGATTTTACGCCTCTAATGTTTATTTTTATTTTAAAAACGGACATTTTAAAAAGAGCCACTAAAACGTTCGTTTGATTTTCTACAATAAATATTTTACAATGAGCTTCTAAAACGTTCGTTTGATTTTTTTTAATAAACATTCTAAAATGAGTTTTGAAAACGTTCGTTTGATATTTTAAAATGAACATTTTAAAGAGAGATTTTAAATGCCTCGATTGCCTTCACTTGGTTAATGAAATTTGATCACATTTTACGAAGGTAATTTCGAGGGTTTTTTCTGATAAATGAGTTAATAAAACAATTGGAACTAAAATTTTTAAGTATTAAATTAATGCTTTTGATACATTTACAACCAGGCTGCGAACCTACGTATTCTGCATCGCAGTCACGTAGCTATTGGAAACACACAGTTATAATAGTGAATAGCTCACACTTTTACTGAGCTATTGCAAACGATAAGTTACCTGTATTTCAACTGCTCATCTTATAAGGTGTCAGAAAATGTTGACAAAAACATGAATTTTTTATAAAATTCTTATAAAACCATTTCAATAAAGCTAATATGTTAAAACGTTCATTGCTGTTTCTAAAAAGTTTCGTATTATTTTTGTATTTTAAAATGATCGTTTTTGTTTTTGTATGGCGTAAAATGTTTTTAAAAATATTAATTTTGGCCTACTTTTCATTGTAAAACGTTCGTTGTTGTTTCTAAAACGTTTCGTTTTACTTTTGTATATGAAAATATACGTTTTCATTTCTGTACGGTGCAGAATGTTTTTGAAAATATTCATTTTACCTTACTATACCATGGTAAAACATTCGTTTTTGTTTTAAAACGTTTCATTTTACTTTTGTATTTAAAAATATGCATTTTCATTTTTGCATGGCGTAGAGTGTTTTTAAAATATTCATATTACTAATCGTTTTTAAAATATGCGTTTTACTTATATTGTTTTCTCAGTGTAATGTAGGAAATTCGTGTTTTAAAAGTCTTTACGTCAATTTCTTGCACTATCTTTTTTATATTTGTTGTTTTAAATTTGTTTTAAATTTTATTTCAAAGGATATTTATTTATATAAAGAATATTTAAATTGCCTCATTAAAAACAAAAAATCTTTAAAGTTATTATTCTAGAGGTGAAAAAGCGTAATGGTAAATTTTTATAGATGATTTTATCTAAAAATACGACCAAGCACTTAAACCCGAACTAAAATTAAATACCACAAAATTCATTTGAGGTCCTGAAAATTTTTTGACTGTTGCACAATGTCGAAGTGAATAAGTTTTAATAAAATTTTTTATATTAGAAAAAATTACATTTATAAATATGATAAACGTAGACCGTTTACGATAATGATTCATAACAAGTATTAAGTCCCCGTGCCTACTATGGTAATTCTTGAAATGAACATTGAAGGCCGATCCTAAAAACGCTCACAATTTTAATAAGACATATCATTTTCGTATATTTTTGAACCGCTTAACATCATAGCATTATCAAATTTTTAATACGGGTCAATTTTTAGTATAGTTCAATGTATGTGGTTAAATATAACTTTAAACTTACCTTTGTTCCTGAAATCATTAAATTTAGGCTCTTTTTATATATATCTGCATTTCTCTCGCTTACTTCTTGTATACATTCGTTTTATATGGACAGCATTTTTGTTTTGATTGTGTCAAAATTCAATACGATGCGCAAAATTTGTTTCCGACCAACGACTTTGTATTTTAATTCCTGCAAAATAAAGTATGCAACGCATTTAAATTATTTTTTTTTCATCTTAAAAGTATGCATTTGTTTTTAAATAATCAACTTAAGATTGCTGCAAAAAGTAGGCAATATTTTTAACAGAAAATCTATTACTTTTTGAGAGAAGACTTTGGGACAGACTGTCAGCGAAATTAAATTTGTTGTCCCAAACGCAATTAAATTATATCAAAGTTTCAAACCATATATCACATGCTCAGAGAATATTTAAATAGCACAAAGAAGTAAACATTCCAGCTGATGAAATAAATTCGCGATAATTTAAACTGGTTTAAGATAAAAAGGCATTTGTTGTTGCATTTATAAAGGCAGTAATAAGGTGAGGCATAAGACAGTTCATTAATAAATAAGTCGATTTAGCCATGCCTAACAGTCCGTCTGCTTGTGATCACGAATATACTGATTGCTTGGTCTTATCACTGATCTTTTAGAAAATCAAGCTTCGTTTATCGTCATCACTAGCGTACCTGTTTAAAGATTATAAAATTCTACATCACTAGCCGTTTAAATAAATATCAAAATTGCTCTGGTGGCTGGTACAGTTAAATTTCATATTCAAAGTTAATTCGAATTTCTGTGATATAAAATGAGTATTTTTTTTTTGAAAAATTATTGCAAAAGTGAACAGAGCTTCGATGTAAGCTACTATATCGATGGGTCTAAGATGGAATGCGAAGTTGGAGCCGGTAAATCAGATAAATTGGTTGAAGCCAACTCGTTCCACTTACCGGCAATTCTTTAGTCTTTCAGGCAGAACTTCTAGTGATAAGAGAGCCTTGTCGGGCTATAAGTCGAGCCAACGCAAATAATCTAAATGCAGCGACACTGTCGGATAGTCAAGCGGCCATCCGAATGTTCTAAAATCTAACTTCAAGCTACTAAAGCAGTGTAAAGAAGAGCTGCCTAGGCTGAGTCATCAACTTGATATAACCATTATTGGCTAACCGAACACAAAGTAAGCAGTGGTACTCTTTCTATGTGCTTGCCCAGCGCTAGCAAGATGTAGACTAGGCAAACTGGGAAAACCCTTCTTTGACAACCTACAGGAACTTTCAACTGTAAGAATCAGCGATAAACTCTTATTTCTTAACCGAACTAGATGGCTTTGTGGAAGCATGCCATGCATTTATACTGTCCCACATTATAGAAAGCCTGCAAATAAGAGGAAGTGGTATCAAAACGTTTCAATAGAGCCAATTTGATACTGCCCAAAGCTGTATTATCACTCTAACCTACTTACCATATTATACGAACAAGCTCAAATGATCTGTCTTATGCTCGTCTAAGCTGATAAGTTATAATGAGTTCAGAATGTCAAACAGTTAATGAAAAACTAAAATTTGTAAAAAAAAGAAAATTAAAAGAAGCATCGTTCTGATGCTCAAGAAGCACAAAACAAGGACTTCAAAACATTAGTTAGGATTACTCGAGAAAATGCAATCGAAAGAAATCAAACGCAGTTGTTTTAAAGTCTGCCTGAAAAACTTTCGATGCTTTAATTCCAAGTAAAAGACAGAGAAAAATATTCGATAAGTAACTTTTGGAACGATCGGTATTGCTTGTTTCAATGTCAAAATAAACGATTTTTGGGAGAAACTTTCGAACTTTTTGCAACTTTTCTTTTCGACCGACAAATTATGGTCGGAAGGACCACAAAAACATTACTCAAAGCTCAATAGCAGCTAACTCAGCCTTAAGCTTTAAAAACGCCAAAGAACGAGTAACTTTTTAATGTCTCTTCCAGCAGAATGCGTTGAAAGACATCTGGTAGTTAAAAAAAATAATTGGCAACTAAAGTTTCAAATTTGAAAGGTTCATTAATTATTTCAAAATCTTTATGCATTTGTCTTTTATCACATTTTCAAGTGAAAACCAAGTAGGTTCGTCTCCATCTAGACCCGTCAGTGTTGACACTTTTGATCATTTCAAAAAATTCTGCTGCAATAGCTCGCCCACAATTTCATAACTCGACGAGATTAATTTTGACATTTGACTGTTAATTGAATTTTATACCAACAAAAGCGTAGATATAGCAAATCACTATTGTTATGACTAGCCATTTGCTTGGTGCAACTCCCAAGCTTTTTAACTACTGTAAACTATTAAAATTTTTTATGCGTTTCTTTTTATGACGATCTTCGGCTTAATTTTGCAACCACCAACGCCTGAACAGATCTCGTAAGCGCAGAACTGAGTTGCTCATAAAATTTAAAACAGACAATTTTAACGATACAAAAATATACAAAAAAAAAAAAAAAATATGAAACAAATAACTAGTTGTTTTTGAGCAAATTGAGTTGTTTTAATGAATATAATTTAAGTTTTTTTGGTATTTTTATCAAAAGTTTTCAAATTGCAGTTCAACTTAAAGTTGCATAAAAATTTTAACGAGAAATTATGTTTATCTGCTGCTTTAGCGAAAAAGCAGTTAAAGGCTATAAACAGCTTCTAAACGCTAATGAAAAAGGCGCAGCTAATAGTGCGGCATTTTGAAAAAAATTTTTATAATATTTAAAATTTCACCATTCTTGTTATTCATTCATTATTTCTTACAAAGCCACAACAACTAAGCCCCAAAAATTTTTCCTCCCCCTCGCAAACAAAATAAAACAGCCTGCGATTTCCTGCTCCAAATGAACACAACTGATCAAACTTGATTGCTGATCAGCGCCCACGACAAATCATGCTCCATGCTGAATGGAGAATATTCTTAATTGCACTCGCTTGATTTATGCGGGATCAGTCAGAAGTTGTCACAAATCATTCACAGCATAGCAGAAATCTGGGCGGGATCGAATGAAGAAGACTTGACAAACGTGTCTTCTACGTGGCATTAGAAAGCCAAGAAAAATTAAGAATGAAAAACAAGAAAAAAAAAAAACTCAAAAACAAACCCCAAAATTTAATTACAATCATTGAGTTGTGTTGTTGTAGCATTGAAACAGTTGCTTTTAAAATTTCAACAACTTCCTAGAAAGCATGCGCACGCGCTCATGTGCAGTTAAATGTGCATCTTATGCTGTAAAACGCACGCTTAGAATGTGCGTAAAATTGTATTTTCGACGAAGCGTTATATGAGATGCAGCTACAGCTACAGCTATAGCTAGAGCTACACGTAAGCGGAGATACATTGGATTCGTTTAAGTAATGGTAAAGCGAGAACAACATTAATGCTTCACTGAGCTAAGGTGAACAACCTACAGGCAGACATTATCCTAGTTGATATAACTAAATTGCATCATACTTAAAAACCAAGTTCAATGAACTAGCTTAAGACACGCAGGCGCGCTTGGCTTGTAATATCAAAGATACAGCAAATAAAAGATACAAATTAGTGCTGTTGAGAAAATGTTTTAATAGAACTAAGCGCGAGTGCTAAGGATTTTTGGTGAGAGTCGCTGGATAGCGGTATGGTGTATATAAATTAAACATGATGACCTTAAATGATGACAAAGATTGTGCTTTTTATGCTAAGGATATAAGAATTAAGTCACTTTTTAGAATTATAAATTGCGATAAGTTTTTATATGCATCATCATTTTCATAATAATTGATTTTTTTGCTATTTGTTTTTCAGTGTATATTTTTTGACACCTCGCCAATTGACCGAGAACTAGGCCTACATGTCTTATGCCGACTCCAAACGACTAATGTTCATGTTCTCAAAAAGCTCTAGATGCCATTGTTTACTCTCTGAGATTTGCCATTGTCTGCGGAGAGGAAACGGCCGATCAGCAAAATTAATTTCTATTAAAAAAATCTGTCTGTGTCAGATGTTGATTCGAACCCGGGTCTACCGAGATTCGTTGGATCGCATGCCACACACTTAGCATGCATGGCCGCCATTAGTGCTGTTCAAGGGTATAGTAACCAAATTTCGTATCCGATTTATTGGACATTTACCAACCCGAAGAGTGCGTGGATGCAACAATTGAGCTTGTGTTATTTGACCACCTGGAACATTTTACGTAAGGACAACGGTGTGAAACTATCTAAAATGCAGAATTACCGAATTTGGTCGGCAGAGCAGCAAGAGGCAGTTTAAGAGCTGCCAATGAACGCTGAAAAATTCACTGTTTGGTCCGGTTCGTGGGCCGGTGGGATTATGGACCATTCTTTTTTCAAAAATAATGAAAATCGCGAAACAGGTAATGGATCAAGGAACTTTGTTGATATTTGGTTTCAACAAGGCGGTACGATGGATCTATTTAGAGGCGGTAACATAGACCTATTATGCAATTTGACCCCACTAGACTATTTTTTTGTGGGGCTACATAAAGTTTGTTGTGTGCAGCGAAAAGTCAGCCAAGATTGGAGCTTGCGAACCACCTCAGGCGTAGACGCGGGCAACATTTACATCACTATTAAAAATGTAGGTACTGTTTGTTTTTTTAAATTTTCAAAAACCAAACGTTAAAAAAATCACACTCAAGTTACTATATATCCAAGAAACTATATCTCCGATACACAGATTTAGATGCGTTGATTCTTACTTCAAATTTTCGAAAGCGTTCAAAACCATGATATAATGACTCCAAGGTAGTATTGACGTTTCTGTTGGAAACGGACTTCTGTCAAAAAATATAACAAGAAAGAGAACGCTCACAATCCATCATTGCCTAGAATTAATTTTCACTGGTCACATTCAGCGTACTCAACACTTGGCAACTGTTAAGTCAAAACTTAATGCACAAAAATATGAAGCTGCGCATTAAAATGTATTTAAAAATAGAAAATTTTTAATTTGTCGGTAAAATTTCCATTGGTATTTGATACAAAGGTTGACATTTCATCAACTTGACAACTTTTCTGAAACTTCAATACCGATAACAGCGCTCCCCGATGGGTTGCTGTCACAATAGTTGAAGAAGTTGAATGTGGCCAACGCATATAACAACGAACAGCTGTTTTTGACAGGAGTTCGTTTACTTGTAACTGAGAGAATCAACACTTGTCAATACTACCTGGTAAAATGATTATATTATGGTTCAAAACAATAAGGCATATTGCTTATGCTCTTGAAGATTTTTAGAGAAATGAGAATGGCATATGTGTAGCAAAAACCAAAGTCTCTTTAGACTCTGATAATTGATGAACCTCTGCAATGATTGTGCAGCATTACATAAGCCGACGGATATGCGCGGAAATGCGAACAATCCTATCTATGCAATGATCACAGTCTTTTCGATGCCTGCTTTCTTAACAGGAATTGATAATGTGCCTTGACGAAATTCACTTCGCTAAAGATTTTCTTGCCGCTTAGCAGAAATCCAAAATCACGAATATGAGGCACAGGGCAGCAAACCGGGATAGTGACCTTATTCAATCGGCGATTATTGTCGCACGGGCCACTCATCATTAGAACTCGGAACTAGATATAATGGACTTGCCCAAGAACTTTTCAACGTACCACAAATAACTTGCTTCAACAAAGCGTTGAACTCGCTACTTACAAGTTCTAACTTCTCAGGAGATAGTCGGTGAGCCTGGAGAGTCTATAGTTTGAATGTGATGAGCCAGGGAATGTTTTATAGGTGTGTTTTGATTGTACCCCGAGTAAAAATAAAAATTTTTTAGCCAAAGCTGTACAACGTCCGTAGAACAGGCAAACAAGAAACTCAGTAAGCTAAAAGCCGTAAAACGGCTGAACACCAGGTGCTTCCAGGATATTTTTATTTTTACTCGGAATGACATAGTCAAAACTTAGAACTCCTTCTAGAAAAAATCGTAGAAGTCAGAATTCTCGGATATTTACTAAACAGAAGTTGCTGGTAATCCAGAGTAAACAGTTCCGTTGCTCTTGGATTTTGACACTGACACTGATTATGAAGCAATTGTTTTTTATACCTAAGCTTCTTTACGTCAGCTTATATAAAAGTCCACCGCAAATATTCTTGTAAGTCCTAAATTGACATACAGTAGAATCCGGTTATAACAACTTCGTTTATAACGACTAACCGTTTTTAGTGACCACCAGTTTGGTTTCATAGCTAAGCACTAAGAAAATATATGCGTCCGTTGTGTGCGTCGTCCGGTTAGTACGACAGTACCTGGAAGGTCATTATATCCGGATTCTACTGTATAAAACTATTTTGAAACAGTTGTAGTGGTACTGGATCCTGAAGTCCTTCAGCGACAGAAGCAGGATATATTGAGACATCAGCGCCAGAATTCATGAGAAACTGAGAGTTTAGTTACGAATCACGAAAAAATAAGCGATATATTTCTTAGACAGCCCCATCAGTCACTTGAGACGAGGTGCCTAGAAATTTTCCGATGGCAAATGTGATTTGGAGAGTAGAAGCAAAGACTGTACATTTTGAGGAACGGTAACCAAACTTCAAATTTTACCAAGAAAATGGCTTACGATACTTTGAGCGATCGGTGTGTTGGCGATGTGATTGCGCGAACGGCTTTAGAGGGCCTGACTGCCAACTCATAGGTTCCGGTTTCGAATCCCGGCCTAGCCATGGTCCTACGCTTTTACCTTTCTTTAATTCTGTCCTCATTTCTAATCAACTGAAATTAAGAATTCATTCAAATATACGACTTTGGAAGTTTTAGTTGGTGGTAGAGATGTTTGTGGTATGAGATTGCTTAATAACTCCAATTGACTGAGGTTAAGGCATAACACTTGCCTAATATTCAAATTTGCATGTTGAAATAGCGCTCCGCCACACATATAAAATTTTACACTTGTTTCTCTTGATTTCTCTTTCTCTAATACTTATCAATCTCCCCATTTCCGAAGCAAGGCAGACTTGACTGAATAGGTTTGATACCTGAAATCCTTGGTTCAAAGCTAAAGAAAACAATCATCTCACTCATGTTGATGGCCTCTTGCCACCAAAGTCTATGTCACGGAGTAGCTTCTTCAATATTTTTTCTTCTGAATCCATGAACCGTTCTTGAAAATGTGTTTGGAAGGTGTCGAATATGTTGATCTAGGGTGGATTAAGAATTAAATCACTTGCCTTACTCAGAATAATATGTAATATAAGCGTTAATACTTGTCTCTCAACTTACCTAAACCAAAGAGCGGAACTCGTTCGCCAAAAAGGCGGAATTCATGGACACGCTTGATATTTTGCGGGATGGTGGTGCTACATGTATTAAACATTCAACAGAGACGCTGCCATGAACAGGAGTCGGTGGAGGCAGATCGTATATAATTGTTTGATCGTCAGCTGCGTCGGTGCTCGAATTTCTGAAATTTTTTTAAAAGTGGGGGTTCTTGCAGTTCTTTGGGCCCCCAATGAGGCGAATCCTTGCTCATGCTTGAAACTTAATAAAAATTAGTTTGTTTAACTCAAGTCATTTCAAATTTGTTGAAATGTATGTTTAAAAAAGCAACCGAATTAATTTTATGAGTTATAAAAACTAAGAGGTATTTATTTTTAGAAATTTTTTTTCAAAATATACTGCTGAACATTCCCAGTCGATATGATAACCCCCATTTTTATTAACATATACTTTAGGCATGAAAAAATCAACGCAATATTTTAAAAAATTATTTGAAATTAATTGTTTGAGTTAAACAATCCCTATTCAGTCATTTGAAATTTTTTAATTTTTCCCATGAATACCTTGAGAGCGTTCTAAGTTTTTCAAAAATTCTAAGAACCAGTTAGTAGCAACTCCCGTGATTAGAAACAGAATCAGTTTTTTATTCCTACACAACCTAGCAATATTCACGCTCTCCCCCTTATAGATCAAAACTGCTACCGTTGCAGCTGCGCACCAAGCCATACCGGGGGGCTACGTGCGCCACCCCAACCAGAACTATGTAACACTTACACTTAAAAAATTGTCGAGTGACAACCACGAGATAAGTTAAGATGAAATGATATGAGATGAGATGAAATCAGCAGCGCAGTTCGTTGACACATTCCTGAAAACATTGAAAGCAATTTCTCTCAAGTGCCTTAGAGAAATTATAAGTAGAAAAAAAAAAGAAAAAAAATCTAAACAACAACAAACAGACAATTATTTCTATACCGTAAATAGGCGTTTGTTCCTAGATGCACAACGGGAGCTACAACAACAACACTGCACTGCAGCATTCTAATGAAGGCCTATTTTTAGCTTTTGACACTTTCTTGCTTCCCGAACGCGCTGCCTACTGTTTGTCTGTCTGTCTGTCTAGTTGACTCTATGTCTGTCCTGCTGTCTGTCTTTCTGCATGCCTGTCTAGATGTCTGCACAAGTTAGTATCGCCTATCTAGCTGCTACTAAGGGTTGATTTTTCTTTTACTTTTGTTTTTTTTTGGGGCCTGCATCTAGTAACTTGCTTGCATTCGATTCGAAAACGCAGCCAGATCGAAAATTTTTGTAAACATTCCGCATTTCGTTGCTGGTTGTGTACGCGAACGCTTGTTTTTCAAAAAAGCTTACAGCAATCACTAAATCATTGTCAATATATTTTTAATAACTTCGGAAAAGTTTTGAAAATCGCTATTAGTCAGACTGTGCAAAAATAGCCAGCTCGTGAAGGAGTTTTAAGTGTTTTTTGAATCAAGTGAACGATAGCTAGTTATGGTAAAATTGCATTTCAAATTGAGCGTGAAAAATTTAATGTGCAGCAAGGTCGAAAATTTGTGTTAAAAGAGAAGAAAAATAATTGAAAACCAAAGTTCAAATTTTGGAATAAACAATTTTTGTGTGATGGAGTGCGCGCAGTCGAGCAAAGCAGAGCACAGTTTTGGAATATTTGGATATAATTAATAACTGATCTTCGGCAAAAAGGTAAGTGCGGAAAAAATGCTTTAAATGAAAAAAAAAACATGAATTTTGAATCAAAATTCTTTTGTTTCCATATTTTGTTGTGACATATTTCTTTTTCATTTTAAAATCAATCTTAAATTCTTTTAAAAAAAGACTCCCATTTAAAAATAAATGTTTTAAAATGTTTTCATAAACCTAGAGTCATTAAAAAATAATTGTTTATTTTTTTTTTTTAAAAATTAATTTTAAATTTTTATTTTTTTATAAAAATAATTTTTTTATCTATAAAAAAATTTTAAAATAAAAATATTTTTAAAAATATTTCTTAAGGTTTTACAAAAAATTATGAAAATTGTACGAAAAAACTAACTTAAGGTTTCGAAAATATTTTCTGCTCCTTTAAAAAATACATAAAGTTATGAAGGTTTAAAAATTTGGTTCTTGCGATCAATGGTTCATTATGTAGGGAAAATTATGAAAAGTTCAAAAATGATAAAAATTAGTAAAAGGATTCTTTGATTTTGATGAAATTTTTACAATTTTATTTGAAGAATAAACTTTTGAATTCTTAGAAACTATCTGACCCTTTCCAAAAACAATTTAATAAAAAATTTGATATACAAATTTTTTTTAAAAGGATCTGTTTTTGCAAAATATGATACATATGATTTATTTTACAAAGTTCGTAAAGGAATTATAAAAGCAAGAATTGTACGATTTTGACAAAATTTATTTTTTAACCCATTTTTGTCCGCTGGTCGATTTTTCGTCCACTAACTTTAAAATTAATTTCTATTAAAAATATTAAAAATGTCTTCAAATTCTGTCCGCGATTTGGTTAAATGAGAATTCAGAAAAGAAAAAAAAAATTTACAAGTTTTCCATTTACCTGAATAGATTATATTAATTAATTTAGGGTATTAATGAATTTATAAGGAATTAATTTTAAAGTTAGTGGTCCAATTTTTATTTGTCAATTCTTTATGGAAATCATTGAAAATTTGCACCGAAATAAGGCATTCTTGGATTTTGATTAAGACTAAAAAGGTCGTACCAATTTTTACCAATTTCAGTACACATATATTACTCTTTTGTATAGCCTTCTGACCTTCTGAATTTTGTTAAGGTTGGCCATTTCTTGTAACTTCAAATTAAAACCATGTAAAAAACTAAATAGAGGTCAAAGGGAAATACCCATAGGGTCATATCAATTTCTACTATTTTTAGTATACATCATCTCTAACTCTTTTATTACAGTCTTTTGACGGCGTTTCCTTAGGATCGGTCTACTTTTGTATTGTTCTTTCCATACAAAATCATGTAAAAACTTAATAGAGGTCTAAGAGAGGTGCCCCTAGGGTCTCTCCGATTTCAACCATTTTCAATACACATGCATTACTTTATTTTTCTAGCCGTCTGGTCGAGTTTCGTTAAGATCGGTCAAATTTTTGTATGTTCTTCCCATACAAAATCGAGTTAAGACTTAATAGAGTTCCAAAGGAGGTACTCCTAGGAACTAACCTATTTCGACACTTTTATAACTTTGTTTGTCTAGCCTTCCGAACGAATTTCGATAAGATCAGTTTTCTTTTCTATGCAACTCCCATTAAAAAACAATTTAAAACTTCATAGAGGTTCAAGGAAGACACCCCTAAGGTTTCGCGGATTTCTACGAATTTTAGTACATTTTGGTACATCTATTGCTTTATTTTTTAGTGTTATAATCGAGTTTTGTAAAGATCGATCAATTTTAGAATTTATATTCCATACAAAATTCAGTATAAACTTAATAGAGGTCCAAGGGAGGTACCCATAAGGTCAAATCTATTTCGACCAGTGTAAGTATGCATCTCTTATTCTAGTTTCATAGTATTCTGACTGAGTTTCGCTAAGATCACCCTTCTTTCGATTGTATCTTCCTTACAAAACCATGCAAATTATTAATAGAGGGATTATTAATAACCTCCCTCCTCACCATTGGATGTATCCCTAACGCCTGACCCAATGACCAAGGACAAACAAATGTCATAATCATAGTAGCTCTCCATTTATTTGTGTTCCATTTGTGTATGGCATGAGCGCTTTGTGTGACCGGCCAAAAAATTTTGAAAAATTTTGGTTAAAAGACCGTTTAAGCAAATATCGTTATAGATCTTTATACATGTTTGCCTATCTGTGTCAAGTAAGCTCCTAAACCAATAAGCGGATTCGAAAGAAATGTTAGAGCGATGTCTATAAGGAATCTAAATCAATTATAGACCATAGAAAAATTCCTTTAAAGAAGGCAAAGAGAGAAGACAAAGAAGGCAAAAAGTCCATATTCGCAGCGTTTATATGGCTTAGCTCCTTTATTGTGAACGACAAAGCATGGAAACTTGGTATGAAGCTATCATTTGCTCACATCATCTTACTAAAACTACAAAATATGAACACTGCAGAATGGGGCGTGGTACCTCCCATACATCTCGAATCGTTGATTTGGGTTAACTCTTGAGTTATATATGACTTATTATGCATACTTGGTAAAAAAACCACATACTAGGGGAAAGATATGACCAATGATTTTTTCACGAAAACACGATCTTTTGCGTAGCCCCACAAAACAAAAATCCGGGGGGGGGGGGGGGGGGGGATCAAAGCACACGATCTTGGAGGCCAATTGAAATCACAAAATATCGAAATTAATTGAAATGGAAACTTCGGTTCCAACAAAGCCAAAATTGGTGCTATTGTGTATTTGTTGGCCCCATTTTGCTGGCCCCATCAAAACCACATATCGCCCTGACACATATCTTCGATTTCTGCCCCAAAACATCAGTTAAATGCTTTCAGTGATTTTTGGTAAAAAAAAAAATATAAAACTTAATTTATGAATCAAATTTAGTATCTCAATTAAGATGGAACGTAAGGTATGATAAGTTATCACAATGAAGTCTTCGCTCTAGAATAATATCCGAACAGTGTCCGATATGAGAAGTAATCACTATGAAATTTCCACACTAAAAAAATTACCCACCCTCGTAAACCATGACTCACCCCCATTTAATCTTTTATACAAGCACTTATAAAGTGCTGCAGACTCAGGATTTTTAAAAATTTTTTCTGTATTGCTGTACCATATTTTGATGACTGCACTTTGGCCCACCAAAATGATAGAAGATGTTCGAGATTATAAATTGTAGGAAGCACTTTTACAAAAAGCCCCCTTTATATTCAAACTACGGAAGGATTCAGAACCAACAAGAGGCTAGCATGCTTCTAAAATTTTGTCAAGCCAGTCTACTCTTTCTGTACCTTCAAAACATACATGTCTTGGGTAGCTATGAGCGCATAACTCCACTACAGGTCGGGATGCTTCTATTTCGGCAAGGCAGTCTTCTTTTTCTATACCTTCAAATTCTTCAACTTTCAAATTCTGGGTAGCTATGACCACATCATTTCTCGATATTATCCTGTTAGGTATTACTATCTATTTAGTGCTTCGAGATCTTTATCTTTATTAGTATCATTTCCGGAGTTTATACAAAAGTTTCAAAATTGAATATTTTAAGTCTCCTCGCGCACCCATATAATACCAGAAATCAGTATTTCCTCCGTCCTAACTAGACTGAGATATGCTTCTTTTCTGATTACTTTTGTTAAAGAATGAAGTTTAATTAGTAGTACCCTTAACCCCTTTTTGAAAATCGGAATGCTTTTTCATCTAAAGTAGGCCTTATCAGTTGTAAGCAGGGACCGAAAATAATGATTATTTTTCAAATTTTAATGAAAAAAAATCAGTATGTTCCAAGCGCCGGAAAAAACTTTTGAGTATACCGAAATGCTGGAATTTGTGTTGACTCTTAGAATAAATAATGATTTTTATTTTTTAGCGTTAAGCTTAAAAATTAAAAATAATTATTATAAAATGATTTTTATTTTTTTGCTCAGTAATAAAAATTATTTTTGATTTTAATTTTTTTTGCTCAGAAATTCAAATTATTTTTGATTTTTATTTATTTTGCTCAGAAATTAAAATTATTTTTGAATTTTATTTTTTTTGCTCAGATATAAAAATTATTTTTGAATTAAATTTTTTTTGCTCAGAAATAAAAATTATTTTTAATTTTTATTTATTTTGCTCTGAAATAAAAATTATTTTTGATTTTTTTTTTTGGCTCAGAAATAAAAATTATTTTTGATTTTTATTTAATTTGTTCAAAAATAAAAATTATTTTTGATTTTTATTTATTTTATATTGTTAAAAAAAAAAATTATTTGTTGATTTTTAGTTTTTAGCTCAAAATTAAAACTGATTATTTTAAAGGAATAAAACTTGGGCATGTGTAAATTTTTCATAAAAATTTAAATCTATACAAAATATGGGCTTATCCACGCACGGACAATTCCTTTTCCAATGCTATTGTTTTTTATGAAAAAGTAGGTCAAGGGTATGTCAGAGTCAAGCTAGACCGACTTTAAAGTTTTTTTACTTTTTTTACATGTTCTAAAACCATTGCTTAGCAAATTATGTTTGTTTTAAACTGAAGCGCAAACTGGCCTTGACGATGTAGATATTGAAAGCTTCGCTATTCCGCAATTTAGTGTGAACAGAATTTGTTGTTTCAAAATTTGTACAAAATTTTGTTCTTAAAAATGAATGCCTGGCATTTTAAAAATTCTCAATAAAATTAATATCAAATTTAATATCATCTTAGTTTCTTTTCAAATTTTGAAACGATAAAAAACATAACTATTAAGAATGCCTAACAAGAAGAAAGCTCTTGAAATCGATTTTTAATTTAGGAGTGAAATAACAAAAATCCTTTAGCGATTTAAATGTCTGAACAAAAACATAAAAACGAAGAACTAATTTTAATTATTTAGCGAAATAATAAAAACCAAAAAAATTCTTTCTATTTCTGACAAAAAAAAAAAATCAAAAAACCCATACAAATCATTTTTTGATTTTAATTTTTTGTCTCAAAATTAAAATTAAAAATGATTTTTTTTGTTAGAGTACAAAAATAAAAATTAAAAATGATTTTTTTGTTTGAGGAAAAAAAATAAAAATCAAAAATGATTTCTTTGTTTGAGTAAAAAAAATAAAAATCAAAAATGATTTTTTTGTTTGAGTAAAAAAAATAAAAATCAAAAATGATTTTTTTGTTTGAGTAAAAAAAATAAAAATCAAAATTGATTTTTTTGTTTGAGTAAAACAAATAAAAATCAAAAATGATTTTTATACTTGAGTATAAAAATAAAACTTAAAAATAATTTTTATTTTTGATTTAAAAAATAAAAATCAGAAAACGATTTTTATATCTGAGCAAAAAAATAAAAATCATAATATAATCATTATTTCTTAATTTTTTCGATATTGCTCATAATTATTACGGTCCCTGGTTGTAAGCCTTTTTTAAAAAAGTTCTGGTACCCTAGACTTTTTCTTCAGAATTGACACTATTTCTGGTTTATGCGAAGAGCACTCTGTCTTCGATTCAATATTGTCGGTTCCTGAAAGCCTGAATATAAAATAACCCAATCATCCGCGATTTCACTGGTGATAAAATCAGTTTCCTAAACTTTGCTTGTTGGCGAACTCCTAAAAAAGCTCAACAATAAAAGACGACAGAAGCGTTGATAGTAGCCCTACCAGTTGACAATTTAATTTCCAAAAATTTAGTGAGAGGAGCATTCACTCTTAAACACTTATGCGAAGCCGCTTAGAAGCTCATTTGGAGCACTTTTGAGGTTCGCTCTCGAATGAAACAGTCTCGATATTGTTTCAATCACGAGTTTAATATAAGTTATTCAGATCTGACTGAGCTTCGATAAGGAACTTCGCTGTTTTCCTTTTAACATTAACAGCCTTGGCCTCACAAGTAAAATGTTAGTTATTTGAAGCATGTCTTAGCTTCTATAAGGTCTCTCGATAAAATCTTTACGAAGAACTTAAACGAGAATTCGCTCACAAATGAACAGCACTGCTCTTACGAGCAATATTATAGCTACTTGGAAGCTATAATACTAGTGTGCTTCACATCTGCCTTAACGAAGCACTCTAACGAAAATTCGCGCTCAAATGATCAACTTCACTCTCACAAGTAAGAATAATAGGGAGAATAGGTAGAACAATAGGGAGAATAATACTTTGCTCACAAGTTCAGAGAGGCTGCTTGTTCCAGCTTCGCCGTAGTAGTTTATACGTAGTAGTTTATATCTACGGTATTCATACAGCATATTTCACCTATTTAATGGGTGTTATGTGACCTATCAACACATGAATTTCTGTAAAAATGTAGACTATTCAGAGTATTCGAAAACATATATCTATTAGTTTATTGCATACAAAAAATAGCTCAAACAACACGTTTTTATATGGGTTAGTAGCCACATAGAACTGCACTAAAGAAATAATATATATTTTTTCTGCTCATCGATATCAATAAATTATCGACTTTCATTCAAAAAAAAAAAACCAAAAACAAAAGCACAACGAAGTTTTTCGTTGATGTGCCTAAATCTTGCAGCGAAGAGCTTCTTTATCGCAATAACTAGGTACTTAATGCCTGGCACACCACCTTACCTCGCTTCACCTTCAGACGACTATCGAATGCAGCATTTAAGTTGAAATTAATTGTTATTTCTACTGATTTTTTTTTTTGTGGACTTCGCTATCTAAAAATAAAGCGCCTCTTCTTGTGTCATCAAGATACAAGCAACAACGTCACTTAACATCCGTTCGAACATTATAAATGTTTTCCGAATCGCCCAAAATTCTTTACTTTTAATTTAAATTTCAATGCGTTTCGTTTACAGGCAAGTTCAAGATCCGCTATATTGCGAGAGCTCTCACACACGCACAATCTTCCCTAAACTACTCATACGGCAACTTGGAGATTTTAACCAACTCTTTGCCTTGCAGCTAACTAAGACGCACCCAATAGCACAAGCCATCAGTTATATCTATAAGATACACTAGATACACGCACGACAAGCCAAGACAACAAATAAACTACCAAAAAACTAGATCACTTTGCTGGGGATCCTGCGCTGCGTCGTCTTCCACTGTTTGTTTCTGTTGTTTTCTTTTTGCAGTCACCGCGGCGCATGGTTTTGTGGTATGGCGCGAGCGGGTTCTATTTTCGGAAGTAAATATTTTCATCGCCTCGGTTAAATTGCGCGTGGAAAATGCAGTGAAAGAAAATGTTGTTCAAGTTAATACTTGTATTAACACAAGTTAAACTTGTGATGTTGAAGTAAGAGCTAGAGTTATGTAAAGAGCAAGAGTTAAGTAGCAAAAGAGTAAGCGTTAGCATACGATTTAGAGTAAGAGTTAGAGTTAGAGTTAGAGTTAGAGTTAGAGTTAGAGTTAGAGTTAGAGTTCGAGTTAGAGTTAGAGTTAGAGTTAGAGTTAGAGTTAGAGTTAGAGTTAGAGTTAGAGTTAGAGTTAGAGTTAGAGTTAGAGTTAGAGTTAGAGTTAGAGTTAGAGTTAGAGTTAGAGTTAGAGTTAGAGTTAGAGTTAGAGTTAGAGTTAGAGTTAGAGTTAGAGTTAGAGTTAGAGTTAGAGTTAGAGTTAGAGTTAGAGTTAGAGTTAGAGTTAGAGTTAGAGTTAGAGTTAGAGTTAGAGTTAGAGTTAGAGTTAGAGTTAGAGTTGGAGTTAGAGTAAGAGTTAGAGTTAGAGTTAGAGCTAGAGTTAGAGTTAGAGTTAGAGTTAGAGTTAGAGTTAGAGTTAGAGTTAGAGTTAGAGTTAGAGTTAGAGTTAGAGTTAGAGTTAGAGTTAGAGTTAGAGTTAGAGTTAGAGTTAGAGTTAGTGTTAGAGTTAGAGTTAGAGTTAGAGTTAGAGTTAGAGTTAGAGTTAGAGTTAGAGTTAGAGTTAGAGTTAGAGTTAGAGTTAGAGTTAGAGCTAGAGCTAGAGTTAGAGTTAGAGTTAGAGTTAGAGTTAGAGTTAGAGTTAGAGTTAGAGTTAGATTTAGAGTAAGAGTTAGAGTTAGAGTTAGAGTTAGAGTTAGAGTTAGAGTTAGAGTTAGAGTTAGAGTTAGAGTTAGAGTTAGAGTTAGAGTTAGAGTTAGAGTTAGAGTTAGAGTTAGAGTTAGAGTTAGAGTTAGAGTTAGAGTTAGAGTTAGAGTTAGAGTTAGAGTTAGAGTTAGAGTTAGAGTTGGAGTTAGAGCTAGAGTTAGAGTTAGAGTTAGAATTAGAGTTAGAGTTAGAGTTAGGGTTAGAGTTAGAGTTCGAGTTAGATTTAGAGTAAAATTAGAGTAAAAGTTAGAGTTAAATTTATAATGAGAATGAGAATGGCAATGAGAATTAGAATAAGAGTTAGAATGAGAAAGAGAATGACAAAGGCAGTGAGAATGAGAATGAGAATGGCAATAAGAAAGATAATGAGGAAGAGAATGAGAATGAGAATGAGAATGAGAATGCGAATGAAAATGAGAATGAGAATGAGAATGAGAATGAGAATGAGAATGAGAATGAGAATGAGAATGAGAATGAGAATGAGAATGAGAATGAGAATGAGAATGAGAATGAGAATGAGAATGAGAATGAGAATGAGAATGAGAATGAGAATGAGAATGAGAATGAGAATGAGAATGAGAATGAGAATGAGAATGAGAATGAGAATGAGAATGAGAATGAGAATGAGAATGAGAATGAGAATGAGAATGAGAATGAGAATGAGAATGAGAATGAGAATGAGAATGAGAATGAGAATGAGAATGAGAATGAGAATGAGAATGAGAATGAGAATGAGAATGAGAATGAGAATGAGAATGAGAATGAGAATGAGAATGAGAATGAGAATGAGAATGAGAATGAGAATGAGAATGAGAATGAGAATGAGAATGAGAATGAGAATGAGAATGAGAATGAGAATGAGAATGAGAATGAGAATGAGAATGAGAATGAGAATGAGAATGAGAATGAGAATGAGAATGAGAATGAGAATGAGAATGAGAATGAGAATGAGAATGAGAATGAGAATGAGAATGAGAATGAGAATGAGAATGAGAATGAGAATGAGAATGAGAATGAGAATGAGAATGAGAATGAGAATGAGAATGAGAATGAGAATGAGAATGAGAATGAGAATGAGAATGAGAATGAGAATGAGAATGAGAATGAGAATGAGAATGAGAATGAGAATGAAAATGAGAATGAGAATGAGAATGAGAATGAGAATGAGAATGAGAATGAGAATGAGAATGAGAGTGAGAATGAGAATGAGAATGAGAATGAGAATGAGAATGAGAATGAGAATGAGAATGAGAATGAGAATGAGAATGAGAATGAGAATGAGAATGAGAATGAGAATGAGAATGAGAATGAGAATGAGAATGAGAATGAGAATGAGAATGAGAATGAGAATGAGAATGAGAATGAGAATGAGAATGAGAATGAGAATGAGAATGAGAATGAGAATGAGAATGGGAATGAGAATGAGAATGAGAATGAGAATGAGAATGAGAATGAGAATGAGAATGAGAATGAGAATGAAAATGAGAATGAGAATGAGAATGAGAATGAGAATGAGAATGAGAATGAGAATGAGAATGAGAATGAGAATGAGAATGAGAATGAGAATGAGAATGAGAATGAGAATGAGAATGAGAATGAGAATTAGAATGAGAATGAGAATGAGAATGAGAATGAGAATGAGAATGAGAATAAGAATGAGAATGAGAATGAGAATCAGAATCTCCTTCCAGTGAGAGTAATAATGAGAATGAAAATGAGAACGAGAATGAGAACGAGAATGAGAATTAGAATGAGATTGGGAATGAGAATGAGAGTGGTAATGATGATGAGAATGAGAATGACAATGAAAATTATAATGAGATAGAGAATGTAAGAATGAGAATGAAAATGAGAGGGAGAATGAGAATGAGAATTAGAATGAGAATGATAAAGACAAACTGAAAATTACAATAAAATTGAGAATGAAAATGAAAATAATGATAAGAATGACAATGACAATGAGAATGAGAATGAGAATGAGAATGAGAATCAGAATGAGAATAAGAATGAGAATGAGAATGAGAATCAGAATCTCATTCCAGTGAAAGTAAGAATGAGCATGAGAATGAGAACGAGAATAAGAACGAGAATGAGAATTAGAATGAGATTGGGAATGAGAATGAGAGTGGTAATGATGATGAGAATGAGAATGACAATGAAAATTATAATGAGATAGAGAATGTAAGAATGAGAATGAAAATGAGAGGGAGAATGAGAATGAGAATTAGAATGAGAATGATAAAGACAAACTGAAAATACCAATAAAATTGAGAATGAAAATGGAAATAATGATAAGAATGACAATGACAGTGAGAATGAGAATGAAAATACGCATGAGAATGCGCTTGAGAACGAGTGTTAATAAAAGAATGAAATAGAGAAACTGAGAATAAGAACATAAATGAGAATTGGAATAAGAATGAGAACGAGAATGAGAATGAAAATAACAATGATAATGAGAAAGACAAACATGGAATGCGAACATGAATGAAAATAAGATTGGAAATCAGAATGAGAATAAGAAAGAGAAACATTCTTAGAAAAAAGAATGATATTATGAATAAGAATGACAATGGGAATAAGAATACGAATGAAAATGAGAATCTGAATGAGAATGAGAATCAGAAAGAGAATGAGAACGAAAATAAGAGTGAGAATGAGGATAAGAATGAGAATAAAAGCTAGAGCTAGAATAAGAGTTCAACGGGACCAGAGAATAAGAGTTAGAACTAGAAATAAATTTTGATTTTGAGTTTCAGATTGAGTTCGATTTTGAAGTTTAGTTTGAACTTGAATTTGACCTAAAGTTTGAGATTGAGTTTGAGTATGACTTTGGAGTTAGAATTGGAGTAATTATTGGAGTTGAACTTTGAGTAAGAGTTGAAGTTGAAGTTACTGTTGAAATTGAAATTTTAGTTTGAGTTGAGTTGGAGTTTCAGTTTGAGTTGCAGTTTCAGTTTGAGTTGGAATTTGAGTTTGAGTTGGAGTTGAAGGCTTGGAACATGACTTTGGAGTTAGAATTGGAGTTGAATTTGGAATTGAAATTGAAGTTGAAGTTAGAGCTGAGGTTGGAGCAGAAGTTTGAATTGGTTTGGATTTGGAGTTGCAGTTGCAGTTGGAGCTGGAGTTGCAGTAGGAGTTGAACTTGAAATTGAACTGGGAGTTGCAGTAAGAGTTTTAGTTAGATTTCAACTAGTTAGAGTTAAGGACGAAGATGAGTTCAAAGAAAAAAATACTCATACGAGAAATTTTCTTTCTTTACATACACTCAAGAGTTCGTTTCATTTCTTTAATAATTTAAAAAATGTTAATTTTTTCTTTGTTAAGTTGGCTTCTTTAAAAAAAATCGTTGACACACAAAAATTAATCTCTTTTCGTCAACGTTAAAACTTATTCAAAGTTTTTTTCTCTCTGTGTATCAACAGCAATTTTTCAAGTTTTTTCTATTCGTTGTTTATTTCTTTTAAATTGTTTAACTTCTTATTTAAAACTATTAAAAAAAAATGACAAAAAAAAAATTAAAACAAGCAGCACTGCTGCAGCGCAGCTTTGCAGGCTGTTGCACTGCGCTTGCTCCTAAAATAGAACCAACAAACGTTTTCAAGCGTACGACAAACGGTTTAATTTTTTTTTTACCGTGTTGCTCCCCTGACAACAACTTCATGACGCAGAGTGCAATGTATCGCATAGATGATACGCATCTTGATACTAACACAAGACGTCGACATCGATTGCCTAGAAAAAATTGGGGGATACCATCTAGCTGGCTGCAGAAGAGTTCCTTGCTCCGGCGCACAGTGCGCTGCGCCGAGAAAAGCGCAGCTGACACCATGCGCATCTGCGTTAAGCTGCAGGGGGTAAAAATTTAAAAAAAAAAATAAAATTTTACTTGCTTTTAATTCTTCGTGACTTTCAGAGGGAGGAGAGGGAGTTCTTGGGCTGGCTCTTTTGTGTGTGCGTGTGTGAGTGCTTTGGGGGCATGGCGACTTCCGCTGATGTTTACCTACATTTGTTTTAGTTGTTGTTTGTATTGCGAGGTAGTTGTTGTTGTTGTTGTAGTCGAAGTGCTGCTGCTAATGTGCGCTTGAATTACTTTGTGACTTACGCATGCAACAGTATCTTATAGATACCGATACAGATACTCTCTGTACTGTTTGTTCTGCGCGTAGGTATCTATGAAGTGTGAAGTTAAAGATTTATGTAAATGGTTTCTGTTACTCATCCCAGGGATTAGCATTAACAGCTCTAACGTTTTTTTTCCTTCAGAATTGTTGGCGGATGCTGCCACAAAGGTGGCAACTCTGCAGCATATACAGGATGATTGGTAGTCTTTGCGACGGGTAGAGGGCGATGCTCTAAAGCTGTTTTGTTGTTCTAAGCTTAGGCGGACTTATCTTAATTGTTTCGCCCGCGCAGCGACAACAACAAATGTGACAAGCTACGACTCTTGTGCTAGCTGTGCGTTGTCATCTCAAGAGGGAGGGAGTGGGTTGTATATGGAGTTTGCCATACATTTGTGATAGATATATTTTGTAGTTATTATATTATGTGTGTGATAGATATTGTAGCTTCGGTAACAGGCACGCATTCTGGACAAACAACAGCATATCATGTGCAGTTGTTGCTTGCACGCATTTAGTTGCAGTTGATTTCCGTTGTTCAATTGAGCGTTTATGAACAACTGTCCGGAATGAGACGGTGAGCTGTGAAAAATTCGCTGGGGGAGAGTTGAGTTAGATATTAGTTCTGAAAATTCTTTAAAATTGCGACAAGGGGTTGGTTTGATGCTTTGAGAAGTTTATAATTTATGCATTTATAAGATATTTTATAGCCTAGCTTTGATAATTTATAAGAAAGCCCTAGATATTTTCTTCATAAACTGTTATGGCCGCCTAAACACAGATGACATATATCTTATATAGTAAAGAAACAAGCGAAAGCATATTAAAAAAGCATCTTTCAAAATATATGTTAGTTAATGCTATATTTTTTACTTTTCGCAAATTCGTTAATGAATGAAGAAAACACTTATAAAAATCTCTCAACCATTAATTTTTGCAAATATAGCAACATTTTGTAACAAATTTAAGTTACTTTTATTTAAAACATTAACATTGAAGTCTAAGAACATAAATTGCAAACTTATCAAAACTTAACGAAACTGAACGAAACTTAACGAAACCTAACGAATATTTTTTTTTAATAGCTTTGGCATAGTTAGTGCTATTTGCATGTTTTTTTTAGTAAATAATTAATTTTATATTACTTAACGAAGGATTTGCACTGCCAAGCTTTGCTAGGAAATCGAAATTTGTGCATAAATTAATGATTATTCAACTGACTAAACTAATTATGATATTTTAGAGAGTTAGTTGCACACTTAACGAAACTGAACGAAACCAAATCCTAGTTTGGCTCAAATAACAAAATTTTTTAATAAATGAAAGTTAATTTAGTTTAATAAATAAGCGCTGCAGTTTAAGACAATAAATTGCAAACTTAACGAAAATTAACAAAACTTAACTAATGCTAATTTTGAAACTTTGGCAATTTTAGTGTTATTTCTATGTTTACTTTAATAAATAATTTATTTTATATTACTTAACGAAGGCTCTGCGAATTTATTTTATATTACTTAACGAAGGCTCTGCACTGCCAAGCTTTGCTAGGAAATCAAAATTTGTGCATATATTTATGATTATTCAACATACTAACCTAATGAAGATATTTTAGAGAGTTCGTTGTACACTTAACGAAACTGAAAGAAACCAAATCAAACTTAACGAAACAATTTATGAACAGCAACTTCATATTTAATGTTATTTTTGTCAAAAGAATTAATAAAATGGCTTTATTACTCAGATTTCTATGTTTGCGGAAAGAAAACTACTTCAATATTTTATGAAGTGATTAAAAAAAAATATTTGACTTTTATTTCAATTAACCTGCTTTGAGAGGGAAAGAGTTGCATTTTGAAAATGCCATTTTTAATATTTACAAAATTTGGCACACACCCATTTTCCCAAACACCGCAATTTATTAAAAGTTGATAAAAACTACTTAACGAAACCTCGCAGAGCAGCAAATAAATTTGAAATTTTGCAGCATTTCAGCCTTTTAATTAGATTTTTTAACAATCAAGCACATATATTTAAAAAATAATATTGAAAACTTTAAGGAAACTTACTCAGGAGCTATGAAAATCTTAATAAATATAACAGTTTGAGAAATTTATAGCCTTATAATAATTTGATAGATGTTAGGTGCGGCGCATGACTTAAAAAGAATATATATTTTGTGTGCATACTTTCAGGCTGCACATTTTTTCATGTAATAAAAGCACTGTAATAGCAAGACTCAACAGTTTGGGCGATACTAGGTGCGGAGCAGCACGCTTCTCTTTAATGTGTTAAGATCATTATTAGTGCTTTATTTTTGTTTTATTTGATTTTTTTAGAAATATTTTCTTTATAAAATTTTTTAAATAATTTTTTGTATTTTTCATTTTGTTTTTTTTTAAAAAGATATCGACTTTGGTTTTTATAATTGTTTTATATATTTTTTATATAATTTTTTAAATATTTTTTTTTATAAATCAGGAAATAATTTTTTTATTATTTTGTATATAAATTTATAAAAAGAAAATTTTTAAAATAAAATTTCGCTTATAATTTTTTTAAAGAAAAAATATTTAAAAGAAATTTTTTAAAAAATAAGAAAAGCTATTCATATTAAATTAAAAAAAAATATTTGAAATTTTTATAAAATAAATTTTTATCAATAATAATTCTTTTTTAGCTATTCCAACATGTTCGCCAGCAACATGCATTCAAAAACGCCGCATCTCTACAGCGAGCTTAATACAGCCTTCGATTCGGACAGCACGGAACACACATACGTCTCCGAAGCGGCGTTTCATATTTACAATGAGCTGCAGCTGCCTGCGCAGGAGCCAAGCAATGCCATTGCCATTGCTGCAGCCAACAACAATAACGCTAACACCAACAACACCCTTATCTATGGTTTTCGCACACGCCATCTATCGTGCATTGAGGAGAACGACTCCGATTCGCTGCATTCCTCTTCGCTACCGCCACCCTATGACATGATGAAGCAGGCAGATGAAAATTTCAAGCGGCTGCAGCAGCTTGACGCTGCTGATCCTAATTGTAGTTACACATCATGGCCGGATGAGAACGCTAATGATAGCTACAACGATGTGTCGGAAGATATGATGCCCATGATTGATGAAACGCGTCTCTATGATCTGGACTATTTTGATGAGCTGAGTATCAGCAAGACAGAGAATGCGCTACAGCAGCAGCAGAGTGATGAAGAAGAAGAGGAGGACGAAGAAGAGCGGAATGTGGTTAACAATAATGAGCAGTACTGGCAGAGCACGGTCTCGGAGCCGCTGCAGCGCACAGCATATGCCAGCGGCATGCCGCCGGATATTATGACCACATCCTGCTATGGCGCTTTGAATATGACATTTGGCAGCGATATGAGTGGTCCACCAGCTTATGCTGAAGCCTACAATACGCCCAGCAAGCAGCAGCCACAACAGCAACAAGAGCCACTCTATGCCACGCCCGAAAAACGACGTGATTTTAATCGCAGCTTCGATTCCTCCTGTCAGTCGCAGTCGAGTTCGATTTATGGCGGCTTGGAGCAGGCTTACTGCTCCATGACTTCATCGCTGGACTTGAAATGCATGACAGCCTCGGCCATAGGCGGCAACTCAACGCCGCTAGAACTCTCCGCAGAGGGCATGAGCAAGATCGATTGGCATGCAGGACTAGTTTCAATAGTTGCTGGTGCTAAAGAAGGGCATCCCGATGAGCTTAACGAAGAGCTGGCCACACAGTGTTTACATGCCGCCGAACATGGTAAGTCAGGTCAAATTTTTTGTTCTCTACTTTTTAAGCGGGCTAAAATTCACTTACAATAAATTTGAAGAGGCATATTTTTGCCATTTTCACTTTGCACTCAAACTCATTAACAGGCATTCCAAATCATGTGCGAAGCCAAGCAAACATGTGTCTGGCTTGGGCAAAGTTCAACTGGCTCACACGGTATAGCGCTTTTTTGGGGTCATAGTTATGGCAAGTTTCGCGGCTGACGAGGCATAATTTTTTTTTTGCATCTCATCATAAGGCAGCAACAATTCCGTCCATAATGAATATAATTATTGCAACAACAACTTTTTCACGTCAAAAGTGAAAAGTCGTGAATTGCACAAAATTATAAAAAAAACAAAAAAATCATCAACAACCGAAAAAGCTAGAAAAAAAAACTAAAACTTTATAAATTTAATGATTAGCAAAACCAAGCAGCAGTTAATTGGAATGATTAAATTCTGTGCAAATTAAAAAAATATGTTTTATTGACCGCAACTTAATTAGCCGCTCTAATTTACCTTAAGTAAAAGCAAAGCATGAACAAAGCTTTTCTTCTTAGATACTCACTCCGCTGTGTGGCCGAACATGTGTTGCCAGCACATGTCTTAATGCCAACTGCACGCGCAGATGTGTCGTCGCACGCTAAGCGATACATTACTTGAGCGTAAATGTGTCACATTTCTTCGCAGCATCATTCAATTTGAACAATTAAATTAATCAGCAAAGATTTTTAATAGCTGAAATAAATCTTTTCTATGACCGCTTCTTCTAAGCTTTTTTTCCGGCCCCAAACCATGCTCAGGCTGTGGTTGTTGTTGTTGTTGTTATTGTTGTGTTGGCATAAAAGCGCCATAAAAACTTCAACTTTTTCCAGCATCTTAACGCTTTCCTTTATAGACGCAATGTTATGCTATAAAAACGACTTGATATCAGTTGAAAAATGGCGGTAATTATAATTAAGAAATGACAAAAACAAAGAACTCAGGCACAGCAGGTATACATTTCAGCAGAAGACACCATAAAGAAAAACCGTAAGACTCCAAAAGAACCAATACAAAAATTTTACTTAAAGCCCAAAGTCTCTTTTTTCTAGATGGTAGGGATAAGTAAGTGAGTATGAGAGAGAAAAATAAAAGTGGTAAGAGAGAGAGTCAAGTCTTGACAGAGACTTAATAAATAAAACTCAAGCTTAAGTCGGAGGAAAGTGAGTCGGAGTTGGGAGCTGAGTTGGAGTTGGGCATGAGTTAGTCTTAACAAAAAAAAAAGACTCAATGTGAAAAATTCAAACAAATCTTTGTGAATAGCACGCGGTGTAAGACTGAGCAGAATCTTTACTTACCTGTAGAGCCTTAACTTATCTATAGAGCCTTTACCTACCCATAGAATCTTCACTTACCTGCAGAGTCTTTACTAATTTTTGGCAATTATTAAGAAGCTTAGCATGAACAAGCTTAATTCAATCAATAAGACGAGTTCCAGAAAATGTTTCCTAGATATACTTACAATAACTTTTTATTACGGATACATGCTTTTAATGAGTATTTAAAAGAGAATATGTACTCCAAAATTTAACAAAACGATAATTTTGGAGATCATACAAAAATTTTGGAAATATACTCCAAAGATATAAAAAAAACTGTACCAATAAAGAATAAAATGTGTCAAAATAATAAAACTTATGGTTCCAAACAACAAATGCGTATTTTAGCCGTTCAAATGAAAATTATACTTTAACTAGTGTAATAGCCCGTCCTACGACAGGAAGGAACCATTTAGAGTACAAAATGCGACAAAAAATTGATTAGATTTATATACAAAGGTTTTTATTTGAAAACATGTTTATTAAATTATTTTTATAAAACTTCCTTATATACAACATTTCTAGTAAAAAAATTCTTAGAATTTTAACCAATTAACCTTGTCCCTTGCCATCTATAATGCTTAGTTTTACATCATCAGCCGGCAAAAACTGCCCATGACTAAATACCAGTTCTTTTAAAAAAACTCCTACTTTTTGCAATATTTAACCTTGCAATTTATTTATGGTCATTGCAAATGTCCGTTTAACTGGAAATTGTCGCCTCCGGAGAGTGATAGGCAAATCTGTGTTTGTCGGGCCCAAATCAATTGTAGGTATGAAAACTATTTCATGTTCGCCTGTGCGATGATTAATTAAGTTTTTAGGTTTTTCTAAACTAACCACCTTCCATTACAGATATCTCTTTTGGTATTGAAATTTCGAAGTAGTATTATAATACTTCCAATTTCCAATTTCGAGGCATTCCTGAAGTATAAAACTCATTCAAAAACTCGGCAGGGTAATTTTGTTTATCGTTATCATCACTGTCTTCAATTTAATCAGTGCTCTGATCTCTCACTGTGTCACATTGGAATTTTTTTGGAACAGGATAGCAATTTTGGAATAACGGTTGATGTTATTCGGACTCAAAATATCGCCAAAAATCTATTTAACCCTTTCAATGGATTTGTCCATTATATTGGACACTTCGGAAATTTTTTTTTTTTATTTTCCAACGTCTTTTCTAAAATCAAATAGGTTGGTACTATGAAATGAAGTTGCCAACATGACAAAAATAATTTTAGGGAGATATAAAACGTTTAACTTAGTTAGATTTTCGATTTTATGCCCAACAGTAGCCTTCAATTTTTTTATATCGCGTGTTAATAAATTTTGCAAAAAATAAGTGATTATTGTGATTGGTGTGCAAAGTATAATTTTTTTTTTTTATAATAACATTTGCATAAATAACGCATTTGCATTTGTCTCCGGTTGTTTTAGTTGAACTAAAATATTATAATACAACGTTATCGTGTTTTTGTCCATTATATTAGACTGCCTGCCAAAAGCAAAGCAGCTCATGTAAAAATCAGAGGGATGTTTTTTAATCTTTTTATTGCTTAAATGTTGGGAATATAAGCTCAAAAACATTGTACACGATTATTCTAGGCAAACCATTGAAAGGGTTAATAAGCGAACCTTTACAAACAAAATGATCGGGAATTTCTATGATATCTTCATCTCCATTTCCTAATCGCTGAAACTTGGATCAGAAGACCGAACATTGTGATTTAATTCTAGCAATTCCAATTGACACCAACGTCACTGAATGTAATAATTTCTGTTCAGTTTATGCAGACCGAATAGGTTCTGGTTCTGTTACTTAAGAAGCACTGTAATAGCAAGACATGATGTTTGTTGTATAGTAGTCGAGGAAAATGACGATAGTCTTCAAGTACAAAGATTTCCAATACATAATTTAAGAAGAGGTTCTGGTCCAGGCTGAACAGGTTTTAAAAAGTATAGTACGTGCAAAGATTTCAAATAGATAATTTTATAACAGATTCTGGTCCAGGCTGAACAGGTTTTACGATAAAGACCAAAAGGTTTAGTAAGTACAAACATTTCAAATGGATAAATTTACAACAGGTTCTGGTACAGGCTGAACAGGTTTTACGATATAGAGCGAAAGGTTTAGTAAGTACAAAAATTTCAAATGGATAATTTTATAACAGGTTCTGGTTCAGGCTGAACATGTTTTACGATATAGAGCACGGAGCAGGACGCTTGTCTTTTATATATTAAGATGCAAAATTTTGATCCTTAATAAGCGATATTTATCGAACAGATGCATTGACATATCAATAATTTTTAAGATCGTTTCGGAATCTAAAAATTATAAAAAAACAAACGTAACAATTATGAAATCAATAGAAAAACTTGTCAACACTATGAAAGCAACTTAGTCACCTAATCTCAGGCTTATCTGCTAACGTCTACGTAAGCTCAAGGGCCAGAAGTGGCTCTTAAAATCACGAAATCATGCCCAGTCTTAATCGCACAAAATCAGAACTAAAAAAAAACTAAATCATACTCAATAAATAAAAAATAAATATAAAAACAAACCAAAATATACAACGACTAGAGGCAATAAACGTCTATGAATTTTAAAGCAATACAAATAATTAGGCAACCGTTAGAGAAGCATAGTGAGTACCTGCCGGTGCTTATCGCTAAACGTAGAGCGAGCCCAGAACAAACTATAGCTAGCCTAGCTATGTTGGAACGGTGTATTTAATGTTAAAGAGTTGCGTCATGTTGTGGAAACTGTGGAAAGCCGACAACAGGTCGTTAGAAAAATAAAACCAGATAGGATGGACTTGTTATGAGTGAGTATGAGAAGGTGTAAAAATGGAAAAAAACAAAAACCTCTCAATGAATATCAGGTTGAAGGAAGGTAGGTGCTCAGCAAAAAAATAAAAAATTAAATAAAAAAAAAAGAAACGTACAGATAAGAACGTTAAACAAAGAGCGTTTGTAACCTGGCTATTTGCTATGTAGACTGTGTGGAACTTAAGAGCGTAGAGTTGAGTAGATTGTGGAGAGTTTAGAAAACTTAATGAATGAGTAAGACCACGAGGCATGAACACAGAGCAAAGACGAGCCAGATCCAATTTCTGGTTGGAAACTCACAGCTCGAACAGAGTAGCGCAATGTTGGTTGAGTCGTCGTTGGTAGACTTTAGTATGAAGTCGACATTTAAAGCTTAAACAACGACAAAACGTGCGAAGCCGGGTAAAACGATTTTTATAATTTTTTAAGCGAACGTGGAGTTCAACTTGCATGCTGCGCGATCGTGTTGAATGTGTTAAATGAATTTTTATTAAATGTTAACATGTGCAAAGTTGTTAAATAGTTGTCAATAAAAACGCATGGAAAATCATAAAACTAAGTGGCGCCGTGTTTAGAAGAAGAAGCGTTTCATAAAATGTGGCTATAAAAATGTTGAAGAAACATCTTAGAAGATCGTTGCTTTATGGCTTTTTTTGAAAAACAGTGAGCATATCTCAAGTTTAATTTGTCTAAAAGTAACTGACTAAAAGTGTTTGTGAGAGCTAATTTAATAATGAAAAGTAAAATAAAATTTAATATAAATACTTTAATAACAAAAAATTCTAACATAACGCACGATCGTTAAAGCGATAAGCAAAGCTTTTCAATTAATAGCTTGTGAAATAAAAAACAAGTTAAAAGAAAACGCAATATATTTTATAGCAAAACTAAAGGCATAACAATAAAAAATAAAAAAAAAAAAATATAAAAAAAAAAATTTGTAAAAAAATCAAGCATTTCAGATCGATCATGCTGCGACCATCATTGCTGCACGATCGTTTTATTAAGTTTTTTTTTTCTTATTTGATGTTGCTTTTGTTTGTAAAAGACGCTGTTCTTTCCTCTCAAAGTTGCTCTGAAGACGATCTTGCCATGCAGCGATCGCGCCAACATCTCAAAGACTGCTCTACACAATAAGTGTCTGTCGGTATTTTTTTTTTTTTGTTTTGCCTTATATCTCTTGTGTTTCCTTTGCCCGTACTTGTAGCTGGCTGTTGTCTGAAGACAAGCTACTGTAGTAGTTCCAGGAACTGCAAGTGTAACGTTCTTGTGCTATACAAACACCGATCGATTGGTTGGTTACCGTAGAACAAACAACAAGATCAACAGCAGCAGAACACGTTCTTTTTCTTTGCCATTGTCTGGTACCGCGCGTCCAACAGTTACACAATTAGATGTTAGCCACTAACTTGGCCAACACACAAACAACGTTGCCAAAACAAGCAAGCAAACGAGCTTTAAAGGCTGATTAAAAAGACGGCAAAGATGGCAAAATAAAGACGTTCTTAAGCTTGTGCTTTCGTGTTGTCCGGTAGCACTCAAATAATTGTTGGCTCTAAAGAAGCCGAAAAAAATTAGCTACTACCGCTCATTAACATTGTAAGCGCCGCAGATCATTGGCCTTCCTTCCGTGTCAATTGATTATCAACACTGTAGATCGTCTCTGGAAGCTCTTGTTGGCCATCGTTAATATTTCAACAAGCCACTACAAGCCTGTTGCTAAACTGCCATCAGTCGTCTGACAGCAACAGTGATCAGTGATCACTGATCAGTGATCATCACTTTTAAGCTTAAAGTAACATTTTTTTAAAGCTTTAAGACAAACGTGCTTGCAGCTCTCACAATTAGTGAACAACACCGCTGTTCAGCAGCCAACCAATATTTTGCTCAACTCTCTTCAACATCAACATCACGAACGCGTTCCTTTCACAAGCAGATCATCATCATTGATCAACATTAACGTGCAACATTTTCGCAATATCACGCAAACGCTCGACGAATGACTCAACTGTTCAGCATTCTGGCTCATTAAAAGAACGCAGCTCATTGTTTCCGACCAAACTGCAGCCATTTTCTTTTTATGCTCAAAACCTTTTAAACGTTAAAACACAGCAACTTTGCTGCTTCGGCATTTAAGTGAGCTGTGCTGGCCAACACAAGTTGAAAAAACGGAAATAAAAGCTAAAAGCAACAAAAAACGTGTGCAGCTTTCAAAATAATTTAACAAAATAAAAAAAAACCTTAAAAATTCTTTCAAAAATTTGAAAAAAAATAAGTGTTCAGCAATTCCATTGCTCGGTAGCTACAAACATATTGCTTGGGCATGTTTCTACTTGAACGCCATTCTTACCAGTGCTGCCCTTTATCAACAATAATAACAACAACAACAATAAAAACAACAACATCACCAACATCTTCTACATCACCATCGCCATCACCATTGTCAACATCAAGAGCAGCGGCTCCTGTAAAATGTCAACATCAAAGGATAAAATAAATTTTCAAAATACCTGGAGCTGCAACAAGACAACTGGTCGTCGTTCTGGAAGTGGGTATAGCTGCAGTTTTTTAGGTAACGCTATTCACTGTTCATCTGGTATTGTTTGCTTTTGGCTTTGCCCGATCAAAGCGCTTTATTTAAGTCTTAATCAGCTCCAACTGTGAGCCACATGCAGTACAAAGCATGGCTTTAAGCTATCAATGACAGTGCTGCCAGCTTTAAGAAAATTGTGAAAATTTAATTATGCAGTTTGGTATTGATTTGAATTGTTTAGAAGACGATGCGTTTTAAAGACGCTATAACATCTGTCATGGATGTTGTTTAATTTTCGTTGACGTTTTCCAAAAATAATTAGTTCTAGTTCTAGTTCTTGTTATACGTAGCTTAAGTAGCTTTAATTAAGATTAACTTTACCTTTTCTGCAGACTTTTCTAAGTTTTTTTGTGTATATTATCCTGTCTTGGTTTCACCTGTTTTTGAGACCCAACAAAATGAGGATGTCACAAAATAAAGACTAAAATGTGCTCTGTAGTTTTTTTTTCTCCTTTTCCTGGCAGAACCTGAAGGCACGAATTAGAAAGAACTATTTTTGGTATTGATATCTTAATTATATTAAAATTTTAAGATCTAATTTTGGCTAAATCTAAATTGGCTTGAGCAAATTTCTTGATCTCTACCTTCAGAGAGGTTACAGACAAAAGCGGTTAAAATTAAGGCTTATTTTGGAAGACGTTTTCTAAAACAGTAAATTATATATAAAAAAAATTGCATTTGTATGTTAATTTTACATGACCAGCATTGGTAAAAAAAAATTTTTTTTCCAACATACATACATTTATTTCATACATAAAGATGGCGCTAAAGTTACTTTACTTAAAAAAATATGAAAATCGGGACACATCATAGCTCGGCTTCAGACCGTTTGAAAGAAAAATGCACTCGGAAACCCTTGAGTGGACATCATCTACCAAAATGGAATAAAAATGTGGAAAACTAAGAAAGTAATGAAGAGTTTTGAAAAAAATCGTAGAATTTATTTATTAATGACCATAATGTATAGTATAAAACAAGAAAAACTTTCCAAAGACGCTCATTTTGGTAAAAGATGTGTAGAACTACATCATTACAAACATTACATTACCAACAAATGAAAAAAAAACAATAAAAATCGGTCATTTAGTTAGTTTGCTGTTATGTCTTAAACCCGTTTTGAAAAAGTAGGTTTTGAGAAAAATGCGTTTAAGATTTCGAAACATATGAAAATAAACTCTAGCTTACATGGTCTCAAGAGCTGTAGAAATTGTATCATAAGAGTGATTGATTTGAAAATTTAAAAGGATTTGAAAATTTTGTATAATTATTTCTGAATAGTTGTTCAACAGCAATCAATTAAAAAAAGCATTTCGATTTTCCTAACATTTTTTGTCTGAAACTTCCCCCAAAAAAGGTCTTAAGATATTAATGCAGTCAATCAAGGTCTTTATTTCGAGAAATCACATGGCTAGAAAATTTTTCACGCAATAGTATCATTGTTTCATCAGCTATATGACATGTCCTGCCGTCCACGTCCATAGCATAAGTTTGAGGGCAAAAAAAATCAGTCAACATATTTCTATAACGCAAACCATTCACTGAAACGGTCACACCTGCATAACTTTCGAAAAAATATGGCCCAATTATACTGGCACTTCAAAAACCACACCAAACTGTCACTTGTTGTAGATGGACAGATTCTTCGGCTTTTGTTTCTTGAGTTTTCGGAGTCCATAAAAACGACAGGTTTGCTTATACACGTATCCATACATATGACAATGAGAAATCATGATCTTGTTCATGCATTTCCAGCACCGAATCAGCAAATGTATGGTTTTTTGTATGGTCTTAAGGCTTCAATTCTTGTGTCAACTGCACCTAATAAGCATGTAGGCTAAAATCTATGTGCAAAATACGGTGCAAAGTGACTTTGCATAGCAATTCCTATGATTATCTCGAAATGAACAAGCCTAAATTTTTATCCACACTCTCTGCTATAGCTGAGATATTTTGAGTTGACCCAGGCAAGTGAGCACAATTTGAGCTCTTTACATCACTTACTTGTCTGAGACGTTCGAATATATCTACTAATTTCACTAGAGCTATCATCGAGAAGGCGCTTGATGTTGGCCAAAAACAGTACGAATCCTTTTTTGTTGTGAATTTTCACTATTTCAATGCGTTGTGCGAGTGTTTATCGACCCCCCCTAAAAATTTTCTAAATTTTCCTTGTCAAAAATTGTGAAGTTCAACAAAAAAATGCTTTTAAAAACAAATTCGGGTTTATGTGTGGTTAAGTTGTGTCGCATCGAGGTTATAGTTAAAAATGTTCCGCTGACCCCCATTAAAACTTTCTTCCCCAACATTTTTCGGCAACATATCAACCCCTACCTCCACCCCCTAAGGAAGTTCTCATACTAAATTTATGTAGAAGGGTAATAGACTAGAAGGGTAAAATGTGAAACATATCCCCATTGTTTTTTTTTTCAACATTCTATACCAACAAACTTACCCACTATTTCCAACCCTAAAGACAAACAATAGGTTAGCAATAGGTTCCAATTTCCTAAAAACTTCAATTTTTTTATGGGAGCCCCCTTAGGGGATGGATATAGAGGCTAGGTATGTTTTAAAAAAATGTTGGAGAAGAAAATTCAATGGGGTTCGGTCGAAAGTTTTACCCCTCAAGGGGCAACACTTGGGTATTTATGGATGTTTTTGTATAATTTTTACCCTTTTCCCAACCTTTAATAATGATGCGGCATAAATTAAGCCCACGCCACCCCAAATTTATTTTTTCAAAAGCATTTTTTGTCGAACCTAACGAAATTAAGGAATTCTAGGTATCAAAAACCGTTACTAAAGATTTCCTTATATAACTATCCCACCCCTAGTACACAATATATAGTAACAGCATTAAAATAGAAACAGTAGGCCGAAAATGATCCTTGGCTTATTGCAGTTGCTTCTACGAAAAAAATTCGTGATGTTTTTATATTTAGGCTTCCTGGAACTTTTTGAAAGAAGTGCCTTTTTGGGGCAAAGAACGACTTTTTCGCATTTTCCCCCTGATTTTTCCACCGAATTTTTCACTGCCTAAACAATTTCACGAGGGTCATAAGCCTTATACTTATGTATGGAATTGCAAATGGTGGCCAGCCTTGAGCAAGGTCACAAACGTTAAGCAACTCCAAAAGGTTTAAAGCATGGCATCTATATGCATAAGCGTTGCCCTCAGAACGACAACGACTACTACGATGAAGACCATATTTCACCTTTCAGCAATTAAGCTAAGAGAAATTGAAATAGGAAATGCCAGAAAATACTGAAGAGTTATAACTTTATTCCATAAGGTTGCGGTTATAGTGAACGCCAAGTCAGACAAGCAGGCAGACAGGCAATGTGAACAAGCGAGATAGATAGCTATTTGCATCTCGTTTTTTCACACAGATTTCAGCCTGCCTGCCTGTCTGAATCGCGTTCACTAAAACCGCAACCTAAGAAATGACCCAGTCGGCAATGGCAGCACTTCGAAGCGCTACTAGCAGGCCTAAGAATGAATTTCGAAGTGCTCCCACACTCATATCCAAGTATACTCATATAAAAAATGAAATGGGAAAATTTTGCAGGCCTTCCGCTCTGTAGCTTAAAAGAGGCCTGATAGAAGCACTTCTTAAGAACGACTAAAAAAAGTGGTAAACAAAAAGTATTGAAAACATATTTTTTCTTTTAAGCCTTCTTCTGTTTATTATATATTCTATGATTTTATCTTCTCTTCTATGTTTTTTTTAAGTCAGATTAATTTCAATCTTTAATCTTTGATATAGCAGTAAGATGGGCCATTATTATGTCATATTTTTAAACTGATATATATTCTAACTTTAAACGAAAAAGTTGCCGTGAAGTATATGAAAAGTCAGTCTTTGAAGGGAAAAAACCCAGTAGACAATGACAACGCTGCTAGCAGGCCTTCCTGTGGATTTTGTAGTACTGCCGCACTCATATACAATTACACTTTCTTTTTTATATGAAGTGGGAAAATTTCGCAGGCCTTCCGCTCCGATAGCTCAAAAGAGGCCTGATAGAAGCACTTCTTTAGAATGGCTAAAAGTAGGGGTAAACAAAAAGTGTTGAAAAAATATTTTTTTCTTTTAAACCTTTTTCTATTTATTTATATATTCTATGATTTTATCTTCTCTCCTATGTTTTTTATGTAAGATTAATTTCAATCTATAATCTTTGATATAGCAGTAAGAAGGGCCATTATTACGTCATATTTTTAAACTGATATATATTCTAACTTTTAACGAAAAAGTTGCCCTGAAGTATATGAAAAGTCAGTCTTTGTAGGCAAAACAAATTTGTTGTGCTGCCTTTTGTGCAGAAAAGGAAGGCCTATAAGAAGTGCTCATAAGAGCAGCGAGGAACGGATGTGTTTAGTCTTCAAAAGTAACAGTCAATGCAGGCCTTCGTATGAAGAGCGCTAGGTTAATTGCCTATTGGATTACTTGCTATCGTTTGATGGGAGGTAATTTATACCAGGTGACACTGGAAACACGGCGCACCATGGAAGCGAGGGAGTCTATATTCCTACACGCACGGTTCAAAACCAAATGACAAGAGGTGTCCCTGACCTGTAGGCTGACCACTGTAGTGTTTTTGAAACCGATATTATAGCAATTAGGGAGGTTGCCTCATGGTTATAACAAGACGTTGTCTCAAAGCGCGAAAATTTCATATTTACTGACAGCCAGGCTACGATCAAATCATTGGAACAAGTAACCACTAATTCAAAATCAGCCAAAGAATGCTGTGTTTTATTGGGGGAAATGCTTATTTAAGGCGTCAAAGTTAAAGAAAAGGTAGACTAGCTCCCTAAAAACGGTACCACGGTGACATCGTTTGAAATGTTAGACCAACATAATAGGGCACTGCTTGATAGGCAGACATGAAGTCATAGAATCATATATGCTGCACAGACGTAGAGGAGGACGGCCCAATTTAAATCCCATGATTTAAACCCTCAAGTGCTGAGATAACACCACAAAATATATGAAATAAGGGTCTAAAAGTAGTAAAGAAAACATTTTACATATGAAATAACACTACAAATAATACTAATAATAATCCTTTTTCAAAATGACGTTTGTACAAACCTTACTCTCAAAAGTTAGCCCCAATAACAGGCTTTTTTAAACCCTGTTTAATAAAAACCCTAAATTTATGTTTTATTGTGGGGTATAAAAATTCGTAGGGTCATTTGTTTGGGGTATTTTTATATAAAGCCGAATTGTTTTTTTTTTTAAGTATCACACCAACGACAAGTCTTTTAAAAATTATTTTAAAATATATAAAAAAAATGTAATAGTTTCGGAATTATCAGCTTGGAGTTAGAGGGGCGCCGTGTTGCAATCCCATATACCATAACCCCATATTGGCTTTATAGCACCAGCGATGTGTTATAGTCCCATATGGGTTTATTTCCTTCAAATAAGTGAGATAATACCATATTAAAAAATTGAAATTTATGCTATAACCCCATATTGGCTTTATTGCACAACATAGTATGACTGATTTTAACTTTTCGTAAAAGGGAAAATTCCCTTCTATTATAATATTTTTTTGCAAAATTATGGTTTCCCCTTTTACGAAATGCGCAATATAAGTGATTTTAACTTTTCATATATTTTGAAAATAATCGAAATCAATCCCTTACAACTATTTTTTTTATTCCCTTCAAATAAGTGAGATAATACCATGTTTAAAATTTAAAATTTGTGCTATAACCCCATATTGGCTTTATTGCATTTTATTTTGTGCGATAACCCCAAACCCAAATTATGGGTTTATAGCATAGGAAAAAGTGCTATAAAGCCAATATGGGGTTATGGTATATGGGATTGCAACACGGCGCCGTTAGAAGCACTTTCTAGAATTTTTTTTTATTTTATTGATTTTATGATGTTTTTCATCAATGATGAATAGACTTTAATGCATTTATTTTTCTTAAATCGCTTACCATTAAAAAAATTTTTGATTGCGTTGATTTTTATGTGATCTCTAGACTTCAGGTCTCACAGAAGTAGAAACAACTAAGTTGTAGGATTTTATTATAGTTAATTTTCGATTTCATAAAGCTGGCAGCACTATTTAACTATTTTTTTTTTTTTAAGCACCATTTATCGTATTATTTGCAACATTAAAACGCCTGGGAATCGCGCTGCAATCATCGCCATTAAAAAATCGGATATAAAACATCCTTTGAAGCTTCCTTTTAAGTGTTTCTCTGCTTTACGTGTAAACGTTTTAAACTTTTGTTTTTTATTGTTGTTTTTATGTAATTATTTTTATATTGGTTCTTATGATGCTAAGTGTGTATGTGTGCGTGTGTGTGTTTGTTTGTTTGTGATTGTGACTGTGCTATGCGCGTTTCATGTCCCAGAGGGCAACATTTTTATTTTCGCCACAATTCAATTTTAAAGCTTGTTGTAAATTTCTGTGAAAACATTGGAAAGAATGTCGGGAAATAGTTTTTTTTCTGCGTATTTGCTGTATTTTGATATGAACGCTACAAATCGCGCTGTTTATTTATTTTTTTTTTATTGTATCATGCGGCTGACAATGGCTGGTCTTTGAAGAAACAAGAATTTCCTGGGTTCATACTGAAGAGACTAATGTTTGTCTGGGATTGAAGAAGAAGAAGAAGAAAAAGAAGAAGAAGAAGAAGAAGAAGAGGAAGAAATAATGAAGTCGAAAAGGGCATAGAATATTTTTTAGCCTTTATAAATTTAATATAAACCTTACCGTAGACGCAGAGAAATGAGAAAAATAGTCATGCAATGTTAAGAAACTTCATGGTTTCAAAAAATTGTTAAAGAGCTGAAAATTCTAGAGTATAAATTTAGGCATCATTTACCCAAAATTTTTGAAAATTTTTTCTTAACGGCTTAATTAAACAATTTTTATTTTTTAATATTTTTAAATTTAATACTTTATGCCCTTAAATCCATTGTTTTAACACCTTTCGGCAACAAGTTGCTACAACAGCAACAACTACAGCAACATCAACACTTTGTTATCACTATCCTGCCGGCTCAACAACATAACTACAACTTAATTTTTTTGTGCCTCTAGGCAGTTTGCCGTTTAGCCAGCGAATGCATCATAAATATTTGAATACCACAACGTATGAGCGTCTTTTTATGAGAAATAATTGCAAATTAAGCCAACACATTAGGATGCTTTAACACCACCCGCGGACTTGAAGGCACAGCCTGACTACCAACCAAAGGAGCTAACTCATTGTCAGAAGTTGGCTTGGCTGTTTGGCTGACTGAATAGGCCCACTGGCGGTAGCAGCAGCAACAGCTGCTGATTATGACTGCCTGACTTGAAGCTGTTAAATTAGCTGCTTGATAGTGTGGAACCCGCCAGGCTAAGAGAGCCAAACCAGCTGTTATGGTGCAGCAAGGTTAATGGGCTGAACGCCAACAGCAGCAGCAAAATGCGGGGTCCAGCTTAATGATGACTCTGCTATTGCTACAAAATGAAGCAGTGCTTATTTTTGTTTTTTTATTATTCTTAACTCATTTCTAAAGCCTCTAAGAAGCTTGCTTGTAGCTACCTTCCTTCTTGCCTGTCTGCCTGCCTGCCTGCCTATCTGTCTGGCTGTTGCAACTGCGCAGTGGGAATAAATGAGAAATATTTTTCACATAACATCATAATTGAGCAAAATGCAATATGGCCAGGTTATTGTTGTTGTTGTTGTTATTACTTTTGCTGCGCTTGTGATTTTAGTGTCCGCACAAAATTTATTAGAATTTAAAAATACAAAAGCAAAGAAAATTAAAAAAGAAGTTGTAAAATTAATTACGCAGCCGCTACATGCTGCACTCATTTGTTGTTATCTTTGTTGTTGTTGTATTTGATTTCTTCTTTTTTTTTCTTCTTACAAATAATTAACATATGAAGGCTATTAAAGACCGCTAATAGCGCAACTCATGAGTTAAATGAGCTTTCCAGCATGGTATTAAAAGAGAAATAACAGCCTGTAGTTAATTGCAAAAAATAACTCAAAAATGTAATGAATTTCTGCGATATTTGCAAGTTATAGAAAATGCAGAAAAGAGCCCATGGAATAGCATTAAAATAGCTTGAAATTTTCTTTTAGTTTTTCTACTCAAGTACTGCTTTAATTAAACAATAAGAAATGTAGTTAAAAGAAATTAAAAATTCATGGAACCATAACATTTTCTAAATTCTATTTAAATTACTTATGTCTTTACTATTTCATAATAGAAATTGTATGTTAAACCTGCTCTACGACGGGCTGGAACCATTTATCGTAAAAACTACGATAACAAATTTTTTCGATTTAAACACATCATCATTTTTTCGATTTAAATATACACATTTGATAAACATTTTTTTATTTATATCAAATAAATTGTCTGTACATACTTTTAGGCTTTAAATTTTTTTGCGATAAGTATGAGTTGAAAAGTTTGAAAAGCACTGTAATTTCAAAAACTAATAACAGTTTGAGCAGTATAAGGTGCGGAGCATGATGCTTGTCAGTTATGTATCCAGATTTTGATTTTCCAAAAAAATTATTTTTAAATTTTCATAATTCGTCTTATTTATACAAAGTGTTGAAGTCAAGCGTAAAAACAAAAAGTTCTTCAATGGCAAAAAATACAAAACAGGATTGGAAAGTCTGAAAAAAAAACAAAAAATCATGTTTAAAAGGAAAGTTTCTTGCATGACAAAACAGATGGAAGATCTTGAAAAAATAGTACAAACTCTGTAGCCCATTTTTTACTCTTTATACTAGTCAAAATTTATAGAATTTGTTTTAAGAAGTTGTGCTCAATTATTTTCTAGGCATGTCTAAAAATAATATGTAACTTCATTTCTCACATTCGGCACAGCTAACACAGTCCATTTGAAAAAAATGTTAAATCGAAAAAAACTCATTAAAAGCCTTTTTATTATAAACACATGCTAATTAAAGTCAAAATAATTTCAAGGCGACGTGACACCTTCAAAAAAAAATTTTAATTTTAAAATGCTTATAAGTTGAATAAAAAATAAAATATACTTATGAAACATTGCACATACATTTTTAGATAAAAAAAAACACAAAAAATTTTTACCGCCATGAACGGTGTATCGCCATGATGTTTTTAGTGTTTGTTTTTTTAATTCCAGTAGCCAAATTTGTAGCAAAAAAAAATCCAAAAAAGTTTTTTGGTTTAGTTTTTTACCTAAAATATTATATATTAATTTTTTGAAAATATCATGATTTTTTTATATTTTAAATATGTAGCTAGGGTTGGTGGCACCCGGGGTGGAAACTAAATTGTGCACCCCTTAAGAAGATTATGGTAAACCTCAAAAGAGTAATGTTTAAAAAATACCACGAAATTAATATAATTTTTTAAATAATAGTTTACTGTTATGATTAGTTTGTTAAAGTGCAAATAAAGTTTAATATTTTAATTATTTGTATAGTTTATAAAATTCGGTTTCAATAGACAAAACTTAAGAATAATCTCATCGATATTAATATATTTGATATCATCTGAAAGATGTGTAATTTGGTAACTTATACAAAACTTAAAAAAAATTAATTTAATTTCAAATTTGAAGTATATCTTAATTTTTTTTAAAGCAGGATTTTTCGCAATAAAGGAATTTTTAAAAAATGTTTTGTTTATGCAAAATTTTGATTTGCAACAGTGAGTAAATCCCCAAAGATCTATTTTGAATAAAATTTTTCACTATTTTTGTTTTAATTTTACAATAATTGTCGATGAATCCGACTACATATTTTTGAATCAACCTCTACAAAAATGACATATTTAAGAAAATATTTAGAAAAAAGCTATCAGTAAACTATCAGTAAACCACACAATATCAGTTTTAAATAATTGGAGAAATGACTTTCTGAAGTTATAAAAACTTAAGCTAGTTTTTTATAGAAAATTGTGAAACTTTTCCGAAAAATTGTGATAATTGAAGAAAAAACAAGACCTGGAAGCAAACCGTTGACAAATTTTCTCTCATTAACCCTGAATAACCATAAAGTTAAATATTTATTCGAAATCAATCCATGTCTTCTATATAATAGTTAAGTGAAAATTAAAATAAAGTATTAAAATTCATTCATAAACTTTTTTCTAAATTTTATCAACTTCTTCATGATATTCTATATTCATCTCAGCTTCGATTTTGATAGACAAAACTGAGGTCTGTAAGATTTGTCTGCCCTATCCTCGAATATTAATACCACAGTATCACTCTATTACAGTGATATCAAATTATTATCAGAAATTTGTTTCATACTCATTATGTATAATTCCCAAAGCAAACTAGCCCTGGCTGGACAAGGTCAAGAGTCATGAATGGCCCAAAAAGAGCTGACAATTACAAGAAACCTGTCGATGCTTTACATTCGGTGACTGGTAACAAAATTAAATTTAAATAATTAGAATAATTTTTAAGGAACTGTGATTCTTCTGTTAAAAACTGTATTTTTGACAGTTTTTGTTGGTTGATTTAATCATAATAATGATTACTTTAGTAAAGTTAAGGAGTCAGAAAACCATCTTAGAACTTTTAATAGACATCTTCAAAATAAAATAAAAAAAAAAAACGTCAGAACGCCTTAAAATTGTTATAAAACGCCATTTATTTAATTTAAATAAAAAATTTAATGCATGAACACTGAATATAAGAAGCAAAACAGATGAATATAGACCGAACCTGAATATAAGAAGCAAAAAAACGATTTTTTAAAAAATTTTATGGAATAAAAAAAGAATGTAACATTATAATATAACATTTTTCTTTTTGTACTCTATCTTACTGTGATGAAAATTTGAATTGCATTTAGTTGGCAATTGCACCCCTAACCAATGACAAATTATATTCCGAATTGACTTAGGTTTTAGTATGAGCGTTTGTTTATATTGAAACAAATTTCATATAAAGTTAAAGTTTTAATAGAAACGAAGTAAAAAATATTTGCATTTACTTTTGCACCCTCTTTATATTCAATACATAAAACCGCAGTCACTAAAGTGTTCTTATTATACAAAAAAATCAAAAATTGTGGGGTGAAAAGTTCTTTTATCAAATTTTGCACCCCATTTTAGGCTCTGTGAAATAAGGCCCCAAACTTAAATAAGGCCTCAAATATTTCTATATAAAACAAAAAAACCAGGGACCGAAAATAACTGTTATTTTACAATTTTCGAATGAAAAAGACACAATGAAAAAATTGTCGAAGGACATTTTCAAATATACCATTATGATACAAATGGCCTCAGCTTCACGAATATTTAGAGCCTTTTAAATTTTTGACTGATTCTATAAAAGTTAAAAATTAACTGTTATTTTTTGCCTTTTATTTTTTCAGACAAAAATAACGGTTACTTTAACTTTTATTTTATCGGTAAACCATAACAGTTATTTTGTGACTTTTATTTTTTCGGTCAAAAATATTAGGCAATCTGTGTTTTTTTAAAGGCCGCTTGTCCGATTTAAAAACTATTGATACCATATGTAAAATGTGATCATCGATGAGACCAAAATAATGGTATCGATAGTTTTTTTTAGTCAGTAAAATGGGCTTTGAAAAAACACAAATTGCCTGATATTTTTGACCGAAAAAATAAAAGGCGGAAAATAACTGTTATTTTTGATCGATAAAATAAAAGTGAAAAGAACCTGTTATGTTTGCCCGAAAAAATATAAGGCACAAAATAACTTTTATTTTTGTCGGAAAAAATTAAAGTTAAAAAATAACAGTTAATATTTGACTTTTTTGATAAAAACCATAACCGGTATGGTCGCTGCAAAAAACATATGTTTGGGGTGTTATTTGCTTTATTGGGGCTTAATTTAGTTTTTTTAAATTGGGTTTTATTGCATATAGCAATGAGGCCCCAAAGTTTCAAAATAAAACAAAACATTTGTATCATTTGGGGTTTTATTTAGTTTTTGAAATAACTCACATACATTATGTAGGGCCTTATTTAATTTTGCTTAGGGGGAAATTATTTCGTGAGTATAATTTCGTTATACACCCCATTTTTAAGGCCTTATTTCATTTTCATATTGGAGCCTTATATACTGGGAACTTTTTCACAGAGTCTAATTAATCCAAAAAAAAGTTTTTCAAATTACTTTTCCAAATTATTTTTGAAAATCATCTAAAAACTTCAACTCATCAAATCATCTTAACTACAACTTTTTAAAAAAAAATATTTATATTTATGAATTTTATATTTTAACATTATAACTTAAGGAAATGTTTTAAGAAAGGTTAAAGCGTATAACCCACTGCCAGGTCGGGAATTGAACCTAGGACCTCTCAGTCAAGCACGATTACTACTCGAGCCATTCTAATAGGCCCAAATTTGACAACATATTTGAAGTAAAGATAAATAAGTAATTGAGAGCACTTTCCGCCATTTTTTTTGAAAAATGTATGTGTTTTTTAAGAGAGGATTACGAAATAACGGTTAGAGATAATGGAGCTATACATTTTTGTATATCTACAAGGAAATATTTATGTAACTTAAAAAAAATCAATGTTTTGGTGTCATTTCTTGGTCATAAATAAAATCACCGAAGCACCAAAAAAAAAATTGGTCTCTTTTGGCGAGCTAGTTTTGGAAAATCTAATAAATGTCTGTTTAAGTAAAAAATTTTTGATTTATAACAAAATTATGTAATTTTTACCAAAATTTTTTACTTTTTCACTTGAACGAAATGAACTGAATTTATAAGGCCCAGTTTTTTTCATTTTTGGGTCCATTTTGAATTTGAATCCTACTTAAAAATCTTAAAAAATATTTCTTTCAAGGAAAGCGCTAGTCCCTTTCAACACAAGAAGTTTGTTTGCTTTGCAAAGAATTTTAAAAAGATGTAAATTCGGGGAATGGGTGGAAGGGCGAAGGCTCACTCGTGTGTGCTGGGGCCTGTTTCTCAAAACTACAAGTTCACAAGCTCACAAGTTACAAGTGTATTTTCTACAAGTGCGTGTAAAACCTGTTTCCCAAAAAAGTGCACAAGTCTTGTAATTTTTTTACACGTGTAGAATAGCTTTTTATTCAGATTTTGGCGTCTGTCAAGTAACAGAGCTACCAGATTGTATATTTATTTATACCTCGGAACTTGAATATACTGCGTTCTTAAAGAAACATATTGAGACAATTAATAAGGGGGATTCAAGTCACTGCGTAGGTTTGCGTATTGCGTACTTTGCGTATATTGAATTGACATGAACGCACCATCAAATTTAGCATAAAACTAACTGCGTAGCTTGAAAGATTCTTGAACATTTGTCACTTGTATTTCATTCATTGTTCTTAGTTTTAAAATAAATCACTTCGAACATTGTTTGACGACGTGTTAGATAGTTTGAAAGAACAATTAATAAACGATTTTGACAGGGCAGCTATGTATTTACGCACTCCAATTAAACGCAATACGCATCAAATTTCATGCTTAAAGTTTTACGCAAATCGCTAGTTAAAGTTCATATAAAAAACTTACATTACGTAAAAAGTTACGAGTTAAGCAGTTACGCGCGAGTTAAGCAGAGATTTGAGTCTCCTAAATATGTTACACGCTATGGCCTAAACACAATTTATCGCGCAAAAGAGATAGAAATTGCTTGCTTATCAAAAGAAAATTATCAAGTAAATACGAATAAATCCATTAAAAGTAAAATATTAAAATTAAATATTAAAATATTATTACCACTTTTACTATTGTTGCGAAATAATATGGGTATTCACGATGTGGTGTATTTGCCCTTGTATTGTGTATTTTTGATAAATTTAATATTTGAAGTAAAATTACAAAAACAAAATGTACAGTGCTCAAAATACAACCCTGTAGCAAAAATACAATGTCGAAACCCTATTGTATTCTTTGTAAATTTCGTTGTATATTTGATCAGCTGATCACAAAAGCTTTTTGACTCTGCGTGTATGAAGGTACTGGCTGTGCTGTGTGTTTATTTAATAAATGTTAATTTAATTCAGTGCTTTGTTTCAATTCTTTTATTTTCTCGTACTGCTATATGATGAACTTACCAGACTTTAGTGAAGGTTTGTACACAATGCGTTGCAAATATTGTAAATTTTGTAAGAATTTATCAAAAATACACCACATCGTGAATACCCTTAATGAAATTTTCCTAATAAATACAAGTTTCACCCACAATGCGGAAAACACCAATCTCTGGCAACATTTTGCAACTGACAAATTTAACAACAGCTGTTTACTTTGCATTTATTATCTCCAATTGCATGGTACTGAGATCCTGTTCCCATCCAATGGATAATAATAATATATTCACAAGATAATAGATTCAAGATCACAAGATTTATGTGATAAGAGGCGAAACCTCTCATTGAATTCATAGGACATCTCAAAATATCCATAATTATTATAATTATAATTATAATTATTACAATTATAATTATAAAAATTATGACTTCCTCCTCACTGTTTGAATCACTTGACCACATTTTTTAATCTTTTTAGTATTGGGTATTTATTAAAATTTTGTGTTTAAGACTTGTAACTATTTTAAAGAGACTTGCAAGACTGTCGAAATTTTTGACACTTGATCACAAGCTACAAGTTTTGAGAAACAGAATTTAATTTACAAGTCTTTTTGACACTTGTAAATACGACAAATAGACTTGTTACTTGTATCCTACAAGTGTAGATTCCAGAAACAGATACTTGCAAAAAACTTCCGTTTTACAAGCATTTCTCTTGTATTACAAGACTTGTATTTTTTTGAGAAACAGGCCCCTGGTCTAAATATTTTTATCTAATGCCATACGCATGATTCTCAGCGCAAGGTGGAGCGGGCTCAAATATTTCCGGAGATGGGTCTGTCCGTTACCAACAGACATAAGATCCATGGACCATATTAACCTCAATTTTGACAATTTTGAAAACGGAAATATGTTCAGTAAATTTCAATTTACTAATTTATTTTTTTTTTTTCTAAACATATTTTCTAAAAAGAAAATAGATATAATTTTTAAAATCGTTTTTTTTTTTAAATTACAAGATTTATAAAAAAAATTAATTTCATAATTTTGCATAAGTTTTTCTGGGATTGTTCAAAATTTCCCGGACACAAAATTAATCTGCCGATTTTACTGTTTATAAATTTTTCCCTGCAAATAATTTGATTAAAGAGGAATTTTTCAAACTTTTTATGATTTTTCATCAATGACACTATTTTTATCTCCACTATATATTTATATTAATCCCACTAAAGCTATAGATCTAAAGATCGCATTATACGATTTTGATGAAATTTTGATATGAGCTCCCAGGTGACCTAAAAGTTAATAGAATTCCTATTTTTATTTAATAAATGCAAACATTTCTTATAAACTTCCTGTTGTTTTTTTTCATGCATTTTTTATTCACCCGAAAAAAACATTTATGCATATAACAAACAAACATTTTTTTTTTTGAACACGACATAAACTGTCGGGTGTTACTCAGGGGGTGTTCCTCGGGTGTTACTCGGGTGTAACTCGGGTGTTGAATATACTCATTTTCATTAGGCGAGAAGTGACAGCCAAGTATCTTAAGATATCGCTGTCGGTTTTTTCTAATCGCATAGAGCACTCCTTAGAGAACACATGAAGCTATCTAGAAAGGGTCTGCACTTTTCGATTTTTCCCATTTCCCTATCTTTGGCAGCACTAAGAATTTTTTTCCCAAGAATTCTCCGATAAAAAATCGTGAAATAGCTACTTAATAGTTATAGAATAATAACTTAAGAACTTCAAAAAATTTAGAATTGAAAAATATACATTTTAAAATTTTGTAATTATTTTTCTATTAGAATTAAAAACGTTAATTAATAATATTTATAACTTAATATTTATAACTATTTATAACTTAACAAATGATCACTATTCTAATTAGTATTTAAAATATATTTTTAGAAATTTATGCGTATTTTATGTGTTGTTTGTTTGATTTTATATTTTTTTTTCTTTTTGTTTTTTTTTTCTGCTTCTGCTCTCTGTCTGTCAAAACTAGTTAGAATTTAACAATTTTATTGGTTGTTTGTGCGGAATTAATTTATAAACGATGAATCGCTTATTTTTTATAAAACTTTTTTTTTTTCAAAAAAAGTTAAAGCTTGCTATGATTTTATATTGTTATTTATTAACCGGATGAAGCTGTTCAATATCACATTCAGCTCAACTCAATTCAACTGAGTTATAATCGCTGTCAAAATCTTGACTATTTTTTAAAAAACATTATGTTACAGAACAATAAAACAGACATCAAAAGTTGAGGTAGGTGTGGTTTGAAAGACAGTGTTGTTTATTTTTTTTAATTTAATACCTTGTAAAAATCATTTAAATAGGTCACTCGAAAACAAAAAAGTCAATTCGAGCAATATTTAAAAAAAAAAATTTGAAACCAAAAAAGCGCTAACTTCGCCTGTGGAAAACATGATACTTAAGAGGGCGCTTCTAGATGCTTTGGTGTTGGTGTTGTGGTTGTTGTTGTTATTTTTTTTTGTGCTGAGTATTTAATTTAATTGCATGTTTATTGAACTTCCTGAAGACACGCAAGTGTTGCCAATGCGACGTTCAAATGTGCTCAGCTCAAGTGCAAAGCCTCAGGCCAACAAGTTTAACCAGTTTAATAAAATGTAAAAGAAGTTAAAAGTTTATGCATAAAAAAACAATTTAAAAAAAAAAACGGCAGAATAATATAAAGACTAAATATAAACCAAGCCCAAAATAAGAAAAAAAAAACAGCAAAAAACAATAAAAACAACAACAACAATGTAAAAATAGCATTTAGCCCCGCAAGCTATCAGTGGCGTGTACAGGATAAACCGATTCAAGTCAAAGTGAAGGTATTAAATTTACACCTTTTTACTTTTTTTATTTTTACTTTTTTTTTGCTAGCAAAGAGTTGTTATAGAAGCTGCTGCTAATATTGGCCAGTATAGCGCTTGTTTGTCTTGAATGTTGTTGCCAGTGCAAATGGCAAATTGTAACGGCATAAAAATGGCAGTCAAACATAAGTATGTATGTTTTTTTGTTGTTTATTTATTATATGTGCTATTGTTATTCTGGTTGTTGTTTTAGCTGTTTATATGACGATGATGATGCTGATGATGATGATCTCACACCACAATAAGGTGAAAGCCAACAACTCACTGACTCCGAAGTTGACAACCTAGCATGCAACAACAAAAACAACATCAATTACAGCAACAAGCAAAAAAAATATGCCATAACTATAAAACAATTTTATTCAAAATGCTGTCAAAAGCTGAACTAAGCTTGTAACTTGCATATAACTTGCATAAAAAAAAAATTGTCAGTCAACCAAACAAACGATCAACCAACCAACTAACTGCTGCCAACTTCGCTCGCTCTTCTTGATTTATGCATGCAAAATTTTGCACTTTTAATCTGTGCAATTTTCCACTCATTGTCGTCTTCAACGGTTTGCGTATTTCTGCTTCTTCTTCTTCTGCTTAACTTTTTCTTAACTTTCTAATGAGCTCAAAGTCAAAGAAATTATTTTCATGTTTTTATTTATATAGTTTTTTTTTTGCATATGGCGCTATAATTAATTTTGCCACTAAATTGATTTTTTTTTTTTTTCTTTTCTTTAGTGTTAAATCTTAAGCAGCCGTTTTGTATGCCGTGTGAAAAAGTTTTCTGCCAACATTGAGAAGATACGATAAATTTAACACAAATCGGCATTAACTGGCGGGTATACCGAGTGTCAGGCTACTTGCTTGCTTGCGGATGCTTTGATTTGCGGTTTAAATTTAAGTTGAGAATGATTGGCAGCCATGAGAACAAGTTATCGTTTATCTAGATAACTAGATACAAATGTATGATAGCTACTTTAATCTCAGGATGCTTTATTTGTATTTGAATATTTATTTGAAATTCGCAGGCAACAGGTGTGGCCTAGCACTAAATATAACACTATAGCACAAAAACTAAATTCTAATGAAACCAGGAAATTATAAAAATGATGAAGAAATGAAAATACAGAAAATTTTTCCAGAAAGTGGTGGATTTCTGTATCAACAAACCGTTTGTTATTACAGTTTAACGTCACACATTTAATGTTCTACTCTTGTTTTAATAGATTAGCCTTTTCCATTTTCGAACCAATGCAGACTTCATTGAATAAGTTAGACATCTCAAATCCTTTGTTCAAAGAAAAATAATAAAAAACTATTTAGAGTTCAAAAACCGGTTTTTGATATACAAACTTTCCGTATCGGTGTCTGAAAACTTTAAGACACCTGTTGGTAAAAATGTTTTTATGTCATGAACATGAGCATATTTCATGGGAACTTTCCAAAAAAGTTGAACTTCGGAAATACAATTACGAACACAGAATAATCCAGACAACTAAAAAATTTAGTTTTCATCGGTCTTATTTTCATATTTTAATCGAATCAATTTAAAATTTTGCTCTGTAAACTCGAATCAAATTCAACGCCAAGCTTCTGTGTTGGTTTAGTAGGGGCCTTTGATGGGGTCACCAAGCTCCAAAAGGAGCCAAAACTACGATAAAAGTGTATGAAGCCAATGTTGGGTAATTCCATGGTAGCTCGCGTTACATTGAGACGGTTTTATGGGGTAAAATTAAGCTTTAAATATGTTTTATTTAGATTAAGAAATACAAATTCAGAAATTGGTTAAAAAATTCAGTGGTACAATAATATTTACCCAGTGAAATAATAATTTAGGTTAGTACACGGTTAAAAATCTTGGGCTAAATTTTAATCTTTTTTTGATTACATATAGGACACGACCAAAAAACGATTATTTTTTAATCCAATGAAAAGTTTTAAATTTTCCAATCCAAAAAAAAATTTATTTTTAATCCGCAAAAAGTTTAAAATTTTTTAATCCAAAAGGAATACATTTTTATCCACAGAAAGTATAAAATATTATAACCCAAAAAGGATACGATATAAGTCCAAAAAAATGTTTAAAATATTGTAATCTGAAAAGGATTACTTTTTAATCCACAAAGGTTCAACATTTTCAAAACCGAAAAGTCTAAAGTTTAATCTTTCATTTTATTAATTTTTGTTTCATTTAATTAAAAATAAACTTCGGATGCTTTTTTAACAACATTAACAATTACATTTAGCGTAAATTTCGTAGTAGTAGTAGCTTTCAATCTTAAGTAACATAAATACTTTTTCTTAAAAATACAACCTTAATATAAATTTTTTGTCCAAAAATAGTCTTAAACTTAAACTTTTTTGGATTAAAAACAAATTAAACTAAAGTATGGAATAAAAAATAGTACTCTTTGCATTAAAAATTCCTTTAAACCAAAGTTTGGATTAAAAGCTAGTCCAACATTTTTAACCGTGTAGCTTACGTTACCATTTTTAAAAAACATATTCAGAGAGTAAATTTCTTTCAAATTTTTCTGCTTAATTAAAAGTAAATAAGTTTATTCTTATAAAAAAAACAGCATTATTAAATCAAAGTATTTAAAATAATTCAAAAATTATGCGGTAACTCGCGTTAATAAAAAATTAAAGAGCTCATATTAAATTAAGGACCTCTAATGCACCTTTTACAGCTCTAATGCCTAAAAAATTAAAATTTAATAACGAACCACAGTACTAAATCAAAATTTTATTATAATAAGGATCAACTTCAGGCTATAATGAACAATAATTTAAATAATTATATAACTAATATTTACTACTAGCGGATGTAACCCGGTGTTACTCGGGGTTCTGCCTCGAGCACAGAAAAAGGAAGATTTTCAAAACTGTTCTCATTTTAACATTTTTTATATCATCAATTAAATTTTAAAATTATCGTTTTTTGCTGTTTTGCCTCCTCCGTCGAAAGTTTTTAGTCAAATTTCCGTAAAACCGTACCTGCCAGACATGATTAAAAAAATATATCTTCAACGTCTCGATCTGTCGTCTGGTTTCTGAGGAAAATGGTCAACCAAACTCAGAAATAAACACATATCTTTCTCCGGTGAAAAATTTCTCTATTTTCGAAAATAGCAATTTTCTCTGTTTCAAATAAAATTTTCTTCAATTAGAATAAATTTTCACATTTTCCAAGAAATATTTCTTTACTTCTACGAAATGGAAATATTTCAGTGTCTCTTATAATGATAAATAATTTTCTCGCACAAAAAAATTCTCGTTTATAGAGTAAAATTTATTGAAAATGAAAAATTGTTCCTATATTTTGATAAAAAATGCACTATGAGAGGTATTTTCTTCAATAAAAACAAATTTTTTCTCAAAAACAAAAATAAAAAAACTTTTTCTCTAAAAACGATATATTTTTATATATTTCTTTTTTTCAAAGAAGCTTTTTATCATTTTTAACAAAGCATTTAGAGAAAGACATTCTCTGGAGCAAAGTCTATAGACTTTTATATCATATTCCAAGAAACTTTTTTTTGAGTGCAGTTTGAAAAGTCATTTCGAGAAAAATGCGTTTAAAGTTTTTCTTAGCATGCATTCAATATGCAATTTTATCTCAAAAGAGTTCCAATTTTAAAAAATTCTGTAATCATCGATTCGATTTGTGGATTATTTTCGTTCAACTTTTGTTTTGGTCAATGCTGTTCGGTTAATTTTTTATCTTTATATAGCTTTTGCTCGTATTCGTTAAACTTCTTTTTTTTTCATTAGTCTTTGGTTCTTAACTTCGTTTGTTTTCGGCTCATTCATTGATTTGTCGAAAGAACTTTTAAAAGCATAGAATCTATTTCAGTAACAGATACAAATGCGTACCAAGTTTCATGAAAATTGGTTCATTCGTTTTGACTTGAATGAGCCAAATAAAGTTGATTGAATAAAGCACCCTCTCACGAAAGTTTTCTGAAATTTAAATAGCCTCAATTCTGTTGTAGAGTCAAGTTATTTCACGTACCAAATTTGAGTAAAATCGGTCAAGTCATTTAGGAGTTATTGAGTCTTTACAATGCACTACTTAAAGCGTCCTCTTTCAGAAGTCTTTGGAATTTTTCAAATTTTATGTTTTATCTTGGGTGTAGTTAAATCTTCATACCAAATTTCATTGAAATCGGTTCAGGCGTTTAGAAGTTATTGAGTTTTTAAAACGCACTACTTAAAGCGCTCTCTTACGGTTGTCTTTGGAATTTTTATAGCCTATGTTATCTTTGGCGCATTCGAACCTTCATTCCAAATTTAATTGAAATCGGTCCAGGTGTTTAAGAGTTATTAAAGAGTTCCACGCCCACATACTTCCGCCCAATTTTTTACCTATGCTTTCTCTTGGTTGCATTTGAACCTTCATACCAAATTTCATTGAAATTGGTCCAGGAGCTTAGGAGTTATTAAGTCTTAAAAACGCACTACTTAAAGCGCCCTCTTGCGGAAGCCTTTGGAATTTTTTATTGCCTATGTTTTATTTTGGGAGCAGTTGAACCTTCATACCAAATTTCATTGAAATCGGTTCAGGCGTTTAGAAGTTATTGCAGAATGCCACGCCCACATACTTCCGCCCACTTTCTTAAACCCCCTATGTTCTTTCTCACTATGAAAGGTACTCGGTGTCCGAATTTCAGCTCAATCGGATAAACGGTGCGCGAGCCTATACGGAACAGACAGACATACAGACAGACAGACAAACATTTGATTTTATATATTAGATAACTCGAGTGCAAGTAGATGACGTTTTATTGCATATTGCATAATATTGCCGTAAGAACTACAACTATCATATCCAAAATCTTATATTTCTTTCCAAAATCAGGATTCTTCTGAACCCATTTTAGCCCGCTGGTAGATTTCCCGACCACTGACTTTAAAACTAATTTCTGAAAAAAATATTAAAAATATTTTCAAAAACTTTCTTCAAAAACTTAATTTGGTTAAATGGAAATTCAGAAAATAAATATAAATTTCCAAACTTTCCATTTTACATGAACATGTAATCTTTGTTAATATTTTTTCCATAAATTATTTTTAACGTTAGTGGTCGAAAAATCGACCAGCTGACTAAAATGGGTTCAGCACATATTATAATATTGTCACCAAAATTTGACCTTATTGTTAAGGTCAAATCTTAAATTTGACACTTGATGACAATGTTTAATCTATTAATTATTAATTTGTATATAGTTACAAGTTGAAAATCAATGACTAATTTTTCTTATACCGTGCTCACATTTACATGGAAATACCCTGTTGTGGAATTGGTTTTGAATTCTATCAACACGATATTATCTCAAAACAAGCCGTGAACCTTTCAACAGGATTTTACCTCCGGCCTATAAGGCTAAAGTAACTCAAAACCGGATTTCATTTTGACGGTTCAGTGGCCAGCGGCTAGCCCAGACCTGAATTCATTGGATTACGAATTGGGGTCCAAATTAGAGGGTATGGCTTGCTCTAAGACTGGATAATAGGTATGATGGAAAATTTTTAAACTTGCTCTAAGACTGGATAATAGGTATGATGGAAAATTTGTAAACCTAGCAATTCGCACTAAGGCATGGGTCGGAGTCGTCTTGATAAATAAGTTCATCTATTAGCAAAAAGTGCTTCTCGTTTGTAAGTATACAATCTTCCTCCAATAAGCGTTTGTTCCGAACAGCGTTTACAGTTCCATTAATAACAGCCAGCTGTCGAACATCGTGAAAAGAAAACCACCAAGATCATTTGACTACCTTCATGTCTGACTGTGTGTCTTACACATTCTTCACAATAGCGCTCACTGGTCCTTCGCCTCCCAAACGCCATTCCGGCGGATCCAAAAAGGGTGAATCTGGACTTATCTGAAAATATTACTTCATTTAATCGTTTTAGTCACATTTTTCGTGTTATTTAGCCCATTTTAGACGTTTTTGGCTCATTGTTATTGTCAAAATCAGCTTTCTCTCATGTCGTCGAGCGCATTAATTCACCTCTTGAAGCCTTCGCTGGACTCTTCTCATGCTGATTTCGGAACCATACCATATTAGCCTTTAATATACTTTCTGCTAATATCTTTTGCACTTTGGAACCGATACCGTTGAAACTTGAGCTTTAGAAGCCGGTCTTTTGACGAAGAGCTCTTTCTGATAGCACCTGAGCCTGCTTTTCTCTTGATTCAGCCCGTTTTTTTTTTAATTTCTCAAATATCATTTATTTAAGGCTTAAAGCAATCTTTGCGCTGATGTCCCGAAGGTTGAAATTTTACCGCCGTAGCGTCAAAATTGCGGTTTTAGCGCACTTACTCATTTTTTTTTCAAACAAGCGATTTCGACCACTTTTAGTATTATATCTATTATCTTATTGAATTGCCTTTTGATCGAATTTCGTTAAGATCGGGTAACTTTAATATGTAACTCCCATATAAAATAATGTAAAAACTTAATAGAGATCCAAGGAGGGTATCCCTAGGGTCTAACTGATTTTGATCATTTTCAGTACATAGCTATTACTTTATTTTTTTAAATCCTCGATGGAGTTGCGTTACGGTTGGACAACTTCTGTAACTACCTCCCATATAAAATCATGTAAAAACATGTATCCATAGGATGTTACCGATTTCAACTATTTTCAGTACACATCTCTACTATATTTTTCTAACCTTTTGACCTATTTTTGTTAAAATCGGTCAAGTTTTGCATGTGCTTTCCATGCAAAATCATGTAAATAATGTATATTGATCCAAGGGAGGCATACTAAGAACTGACCGATTTCGACCATATCCAGAAATTTTCTTTTTCTAGCACTCTGATTGAGTTTTGTTAAGTTCGGATAACTTTGTACCTTCCATACAAAATCATGTAAAAACTTAAAAAATTCCAAGGGAGGTAACCTAAGGTTCTAACAATTTCAACCATTTTTAGTGCATATATATAACTATATTTTTCAAGCCCTCTAACTAAGTTTTTTTTTAAACTCAGCCAACTTTTGCAAGTACCTTCCAAATAAAATCATGTAAATAATGAATATAGGTCCAAGGGAGGCATGTTAGGAACTCAAAGGGAGGTATGCCAGGAATGCTTTATTTTTCTAGCACTTTGTATTTCGTTTAGATTGGGCAATTTTTGTATGTTCTTTATGTTAATAGAAAGCTATACAAAACCATTTTAAAAAAATTAATATCGTCAGGGAGGTACCCCCAGCGACTGACCAATTTCGACTATTTTCTACAACTACATACTTTAAAATTAAACAAAAATATTTAAAATATAAATTTTACGCCTTTGCGTTTCTACAAAACAAAATTTAAAACAATTGTGTTTAAATTTCAACTATACACTCCTTTCAATTTTTTTTCATTAATTATTTCTTTGAAACTTTTTTTGACATTTTTTGAATTTTGAATTTTCATTGGTTTGAAAAATATCGCACATAAAATAAAATAAAAACTTATTCAGTTTTTCAATATTGAAATATTTAAAATGCAAACTTCATTGAAAGGAGTTAAGATTTGGTATTCGGAGGGTCCCAAGGGTGGCTGATTACGAATCTGTCATCAAAAACTCGGAAAAAATTAAAAAATGGCATCGAACAAATTATGCTTTAAAACATTTGTTTTAAATTTAAAATTTTTGTTTTAAATTTGTTTTCTTATTTAAAAACATTGTTTTAAAAACAAAAACCCTTGTTTTAAATTTAACTTTAAAAACAGTTGTATTTAATTTAAATGAATTTGTTTCAAGCTCTATTTCAAAAACAAATTTGCTTAAAATGAACACAATTTCATTTTATTTTAACACATATTTCCCTCAGTGTACGACTATGACTTTATTTTTTTTAATATTCCCACTCAGTTACGTTGAGATAGGATCAATTTTTTGTGTACCTCCCATACAAAACCATTCAAAAAAACTTCTATAGAAGCAAAGAGGGTACCCCTGGGGACAAATGATTTCAATTATTTCTACAATTTTTCTAAATTCCATCTGAACAAAATTTTTCTTTTATCTTCAGCTATTTTATTAAATGTAAACTATTTCAATACGAACCAACATTTTATAATGAAGCAAAACTGAAAACTCTTTGACTTGATACACTTTTTCTATGAAATATTCATTTTTCTACACCGAGAAAAATACTTAAGTAAAACTAACAAAAATCTTACTTGATCTTGTTTTTTTACACAAGAGCCTTCGACAGCTTGGTGCAGGCTGAGTTCTTGGATAAGCCAAAAAAGTTAAATTTTATGTACTTATAAATAATAAATTATCGACATATTAACAGATTTATACAAGTAACTTGTATAATTTTTTTGACGAAAATTTAGAAATGTACATTTTTTAATTTTAAAGGAATCTTTTTATTTAGTTCAATAAATGAGAAATTATTATTATTTGTGTTGATTTTTTATTGACATTATTTTGTTTTATTTTTTTATTTATTTTACTCTACTTTGTTTGCTTAGTAATAAAAAAACGTGAGTCTTTGAATAGATTTGGTTATACAAGCCTCTGTATGATTTATACAAAAACTTTTCTAAATCTACAATTATCATCTCTGGCGAAAAATAGTCAAGATTTATTGAAAGCATTCGATTTTTATATTATTTAATTATTTATAAGTAGTAAAAATAAATTTTAATATTTATAAAAATCATGTAATATTTTTTCAAATTTTTTCATTAAAATATATTTTTCCGCCTAAAACAGCTTTGGCAAGTCTCCAAGTCATACTTTCTTTAAAATATTTTTTTGTGAATTTATTCATGTTGTTTTTGTGCCAAATTGTTATGGCAATACTGAGCAAGTCTTTAGAAGCTTATCAAATCACGTCAATCAATGTTGGCAGCATTTTTATGTAGGTTGCAATTGCGTTGCCATAAAAATTGCGCAGATTTACGTTTGAAAAATGGTTTATATCAAATTTATAGAAAAACGCTTTAGGCTGAAAGAAGAGCTACAGCAGGCAGCAAAACTAATTAAATTGGTGTAGAAACAAAATTTTAATAAAAACTAAAAAATAAAAAAAAAAACCAAAAACAAACTCAGCTTAATAAAAAGTTGCTGCGCGTGGGCCGTATCATATAAATCGGCTTTTACATGTTGCAGCAACAATTTTGCAGCATTGCATATTGTAGGCAACAATTGCTTTTTTCATACCATAATATAAGCAGAAAATTTGAAATATTGCAGACGTGCCTAGGAAAAACTGTGGCCAATAAGTGGCAGCGTGCAGCGCTTCAAACCTACGCATGCGCAAGCATTGAACTTGAAATTTGAAATTTTTTCAACAGCTATAGACAATGACAATGACGCATGCATAGGACAAGCAAAGGCCCTTGAAGTTGATACAAGCGACAACAACAGCAGCAAAACAACAACGGGAATAGCAACAACTATGAACAAATAAGCAACAAAGCTGTGACTGCACTCATGCGCAGCAAATTGTATTCAGCTTATCGAATATCGAAATGTTTTATGCAAATAAACTTGGTTTTTGTTTTTCTTTTGTTTTTTCTTTCTTTACTTGCTTACTTTTAATTTTTAATTTCATTCAATTGTAGTTTAATTTTAATTGTTGTTGTCGCCGCTTGATTGTTGCACGATCTCATGGACCTCATGTTGCTCGTTGGACAGCGTGTAACAACTATTGTGCAGCAACGATATCGGCCCTCAATATATATATGTTTTATTGACATTGAGGTTATGTTCAATTTGTGCTTTTTCACTGTGCAAGAGATCGCATCATGACTGATTGGAAGCGATTGATATCAGTTCTTGTTGTTGTTTCTTATTTAAATATTGACTCATGCTGCAGACTTAATTAATTGCATTCCACTGTTTGCAATAATTGTTGGGAAATCTTGAGCTCTGTCGAGCTAACAGATAACATAAAAGACAAAGAAAGGAGATTTTGTAATACATAAATACATACCTACACTCCGTGGGAAATATTGATAGAGCTGGTATTAAGCAAGGTTTTCAAATTTTTAACATAAACATAAGAAATTTTGTTAAATAAGAAATAAATTTTAAACATCAAATTCAAAATCAAAATCAAAATCAAAATCAAAATCAAAATCAAAATCAAAATCAAAATCAAATTCAAAATCAAAATCAAAATCAAAATCAAAATCAAAATCAAAATCAAAATCAAAATCAAAATCAAAATCAAAATCAAAATCAAAATCAAAATCAAAATCAAAATCAAAATCAAAATCAAAATCAAAATCAAAATCAAAATCAAAATCAAAATCAAAATCAAAATCAAAATCAAAATCAAAATCAAAATCAAAATCAAAATCAAAATCAAAATCAAAATCAAAATCAAAATCAAAATCAAAATCAAAATCAAAATCAAAATCAAAATCAAAATCAAAATCAAAATCAAAATCAAAATCAAAATCAAAATCAAAATCAAAATCAAAATCAAAATCAAAATTAATACCAAAATCAAGGAGATTCAGGGATTTTGTATATCTCATGAACTGTTTTTGTGCTTTCGTATTTGTAGATGAATTTTAGGAATTTCACAAAAATGATAAATCATTAATTTTCCGCTTGGTTTTTTCTCATGGCGTTTAATAAAATTTTGATTGGTTAATGTTTCCTTTACACTTACTTTATGAACTTTTAACACTAGACTTATGAAATATTCATGTTCTCGTGTTTTTTCGTTTGTGTATTTTATACATTAAAATCATGAATATGTTCATGTTTCTCATGTAATTGGTAACTGGTCGAAAATTCATGAATGAGGGAAAATTCATGGAGTTCATGTCAAAATTCACTAACATTGTGTCCTTTTTTTAGAGACCACAGCAGAGGTGATAAAAAGCCTCCTTGGGGCCATCCTCTGTTTGTAGGGAAATATTATCCACGCAGATCCCGATACATGGCAAATGAAGGTTATTTAGAGCTCTTCTGGTGAACTCATATGACGTATTATTGAAAGCTACTTCGATATCAAGGACAGTCAATTGAGTTTTCAATTGAACCCAGTGATGCTATAAGATATTCTCAAAGAGTACCTTTTTAAATGAGAAAAACGTATTTTTTTAGCCAAAAACGTACTTTTTTCAAAATTATTACCAAAAAGCTTACAAAACGCCATATCAGCTTAAAGTTTAAAAACTCAATTTTTTTTTAAGTTAGTAAACGGTTAATTTATTTCGAAGATTTGTTTTAATAAGTTAAAATTTTAAGCAAACGCGCTCTTCTGCTGCACTATAACGTGGAAGGCATATCATAGCCTTAAGAAAATAAAGGATTTTTTTTAAATATCAAATGGAAAATTACCAAATTCAAAAATGTACCTTTTGAAAAAAAGGCGTACTTACACAGAGGGAAAAACCTATGGACTCAATACATAAATTTATGTACTCATCGCATAGTTTTCTGCACACAAAAATTTTACATTTTTCATGTATTGAGTACATGTTGAAATCTTTATTGACTACATAATGGTTTCAAGCGGTTATGTAGTCAATAAAGATTTTATGTACTCAACGCAAACTGTTACAAATAATTTTATGTAATGAGTAAAGATCTTATGTACGTATTACATAAATTATTGACTCAGTACATACATAATTTACTCATTACATATTTGGAGTACATAATTTTATGCAATGAGTACATACATTATTTACTCATTACATATTTTAAATGCATAATTTTATGTAATGAGTACATACATAATTTACTCATTACATATTTTTAGTGCATACATTTATATAATGAGTACATACATCATTTACTCATTACATATGTTAAAAACATAATTTTATGCAATGAGTACATGCATAATGTATTCATTATATATTTTTTGTTCATAATTCCATGTATTGAATATATACACAATTCATGCCTGTGCCTAAAGCACCCTCTCAACAAATGCAATAAATAATTTTATAAAGAAATGACTAGATTTCACAAAATAATTGGCAATTACTTATAGAAACCCAGCCATTTAATTCTTATCCAATTATCGCTTTTGTTCTAGAGTAAGTGGATGAACTCATTCCCGTCTGATTTTCTAGAGGCTTTAGAGGTGTTGCTTATTTGAAAATCAAGAAACGAATGTCATAAAACAGCAAAATCGTGTGCCGAAGTGCAAGAGATACGTGTACTGAGTCCATATGTTATGTACTGAATAAATGTGTCACTTCAATCGTATAAGGGGGACGTGTACTGAGTCTATATTTTATGTATTGAGTAAAGTTTTTGTAAAAAATTACATAACACGTTGATTGAGTACACGTTGCTTGTATCTATTGAAGTCTGCTATGTACTCAACACATAGCATGATGTATTGAATACATTTTTTATTCATTTTAAAAAGTGAATAAATTGATATGTAGTCAGTACACGCTCCCTTTACTCAGTAAATACTGCTCTTGTTGCGTTCTCATACAAGTTGAAGTGCATAGATTTTACATAGCTGTCTCTGTACTGACTACATAACTTTTTCCCTTAGTGTACGTACCGACGGTACTGAATGTGTACCCCAAAAGGTACAATTGTACCGCTTGTAGCATCACTGATTGAACCTACCACAAGATCATTAACGGCTTACTCTGTAGATTTACACATCTGGAAGACATGTTGTGTCTTGCATAGGAGATCCATTGAAAAAGCATTCTCTCAAATGTATTCGTCAATTATTTTATCCATACAATTTAGTATGTTGTATAAGGCTAATGGGTCTGATAGATTTTGAACTACTTTCCAAGCTCCAGCCGGTTTTGTAGGAAAAAAGGCAGTGTATTTTTTACTCGAAATGGAGCAATTTCACAAAATAATCTAAAAAATTCTGAAAAAAATCAGAATGGTTTAAGAAAACTTTTGCAGAATTTCAATTATCTCGTAACTACACTCAGAAAAAAGTTTCTCGGAATATGATAAAAAAGGCATCGTATTTAGAGAAAAATTTTTATAGACTTTGCTTCAGAGAATGCTTTTCTCTAAATGTGATACTAAAAATTCCCTAAAAATTATAAAAAAGCTTCCATGAAAAAGAGAAATATATAAAAATATATCGTCTTTAGAGAAGAAGACTTGTTTATTTTTGAGAAAAGATTTCTTTTTATTGAAGAAAATACTTCTCATAGTGAATTTTTTATCAAAATATAGAAAAAATGTTTCATTTAAAGTCTCTTTGAATGAGAATTTTTTTGTGCGACAAAAAATACTTATCATTATTAGAGACTTTGATATATTTTCGTTTCCCAGAAGTGAAGAACTATTTCTTCCAAAATGTGAAAATTTATTCTAATTAAAGAAAATTTTATTTGAAACAGAGAAAATTGCTATTATCGAAAATAGAGAAATTTTTTCTCGGAGAAAGATATGTGTTTTTTTTTCTGAGTGAATGGTTAAATATTTTCTTAGAACATTTTTGTGTTATGTATCATGGAATGCCTTCTTAAAGTTTTCCTGAAAAATACCTACTAGAATCCTTTCACTGAAAGCCTCTATGAAATCTTCCATTGAAAAATTCTAGAAGCACTTCTAGAGAATACTAAGGAAAGTATTCCTCCCAATGCCATACATATGTTAAAAGAGTGCCTTCTGGGTATGAAAGAAGAAGGGATGGAAGTCACGACTTTCGCTTATTTGGAAGCACTTTTTGCTGGGTTTCAATGTGCAATATTGGATTGCCGAAGCGATAAATGCTTGATTGTAAAAATTACCAAAATCTTCCTTCGCTCATTCCGGCGAACGTTGGAAGATGGAATTCAAAATCTAACATTGGAATATGGAGCAGACTTTGAAAAATCGTAAAAATTTATCAAAAAGTTGAACTCAAAAATATGGCATATATTTTCTTACCGGCAATCCGCTTTATACCCTTCTCGGTGATTCGTTCACTCCTCTTCCTAGCGAATCGCTTTACACTTCTCTCGGCGATGCGTTGGCGAATCGCCTTAGACTTCTCTCGACGATGCGTTGGCGAATCTTCCCATTGAATCGCTTAAGACTCCTCTTGGCGAGTTGTAGGCGTACCTTTCCGGCGAATTGTTTTGATGGCCTCAGCTGCTTGCACTCGACGAAAGCCATATGACTCTCAAAAAAGCTCACAGGCTATTTTCTAATCTTCCAAGCGATTCATTGAAGTTCCTCAGGCGATTGAAAATGTTTGCAAGGGTGTGGAACTAAAACTGAATCTATCATTTTTAAAATGTGTTGAAAACATTGTGTTGATTAAAAAACACGTTATTCATATTTTGTCCTCATAAAAAAAAAACATATCTTCTAATTTTTCGAAACGTTTTCGAAACAATTTAACAATTATGCAAGATTAAAGTTATTAAGTCATAACCGCTTTACTTAATCTCTCTAATGCGCATATTTTTAAAAAAATATATGTCTTTTAGTTGCAAAATCAACTAAATTCATTTAGGTTAATAAATTATTAGCTCTAGATTAAAGTTTGAATTAAAATAATAATCAAATTTTTCTACGGATTAGATTAAAAAACAAAAACGCCTCTAGTTTTACTTCAAGACCTTCCGTTCAATTAAGGGTTAAATCAAATAACACAAATCACTCTAGTACATAGCTAACGATGTAACAAAACTAACGCATTAACATGTAGCTAAACTAAATGAAAAGGTCGCATGTCGAATTGTCGAATTTATGAGTACAACGACAACAGATATCAATTAGTTTGTTTAACCAGCACTTCATTAGTATTAGTTTGTTAAACACAAAATATGGCAGACATTTACATAGAAAAGATAGAGCAACACATTTAAAGAAAAAAAAAAACAACACATAAATCTGCATTAATTTAAACTGTAGACTAAGCGGCGATTTTAAATAAAAAACAAAACAACAAAAAAAAATAAAGGAAGAAAGAATGTTTATTAAGAAATATTGTCGTTGAGCTACAACAAAACAATAACTAAGGCTTAAGAAATGTGTAAAAAAAATTGGAAAAAAAGATATGAAAAAAAAATTAAAAAATTAAAAACTCAAAACGCATCTTTAAGTGTTGTGTAAATGCGTTTTTAGCCTTAACATTAACACACAATTTGAATACAATGCAAGTATTTTTAAGCTTAAGCTGTTGGCTGTTGGCTGTTGGCTGGTGTTGTTTTTTTTTTCTCATGCACTAAAGCCACAGGGTGCACGCTCAATGTGTGTGTTTTTTTATCTAAAATTTATGCTGTCACACTTTGCCAGCCACTTACCAAATGGTTATGGTTAACAAGAGCTCAAAAGAGCTCAAAATGTTTTTGTTAAATTTTTTTTTTTTTTTAAGTTTGGAATATTGCTTGGCGTGGGTTATGCTGCTTCTTATATTCTTCTTTTACCTATGATGAGGCGTCAAAAAAGCGCTCGCTTTATTGATTATGATACATTATTGAACGTTTTGTTTGATTTTAATTTGTAACAATATTATTCAATTCAGTCAAGCGTTCTTTAAGACGTTTGAGTGTCGTTTAAAAACCATGTTTTTGGCTGTCATTTTGGTTTTTTTTTTTAATTTTTTTCATTTTTTTTATTGTTATAGTTTTGGTGGTGATTCAAATTATCAGCTGTAAAAAAAGACTTTAGCCCTGACATTGAGTTTCATATGACAGCAATTTTCAAATTTTTTATGACTTACTCTATTAAAATAGTTAGTAGATAAAAGTTCTTCTTATGCTTTTTTCATTTAAGATTCTTAAAGCTATGCAGACTGTTTTTATGTCACTTCATATTAAATAGGCTCCATCTATCTTATTCAAACTTTGTTAATGATAATATTTTAAATGAAAAAAGAACATTTAAATCCATCTTGAAAAATAATTTATCTGAATTTTAAAGTTACTGATTTTTTTACTTCTTTCACATCTACATATGTCTAAAATAAATTTTTTTATTTAAGAATTTTTATGTCAAAACAGGCGCCAGTTATTAAGTGGATTAAGCTGGCGCTTCATTAGAACAAAATACTTTAATAAATTTAAGAACTTAAAAGCTTTTAAAATATTTCAGCAAAGCACGACTTTTTTAAACAAATTTTGCAAAATATTTAGCAATTAAGCACATGTGAAAAAAAAACAAACCGAAGAACTCATCCCAACAAATTTGTCAGTCTACGTTAAAATTTAAATTAATTTAGTCAAAAGTTCAATGAATTAAGCTAGACATGCCTAAAATAGAACAAGCGAATTTAAAGTTTACAGAATTAACTAAACAATAGATCAGCAGAAGAGTTAATTTTAGAAGAATTTGGAAAAAATAAATAAAAATTTCTAGATTCTTGATTTTTCCAGCTTGACACTCCATATGGCTTGTTAGTACTTTCCCACGCCCTGTGGCTAGTGTAACGATATCGTCTAAGCCATATTTTAACCCATTCAAAAATAATTTATGACCAACATTTTTTTTTTAAAGGTTTAGATAAACATTTGAGGAGTTTATATTCAAATCCAGATAAGTCACAGGAAAAAATGTTTAGTTAAAAATGCCATAGTAAAGCTAATGTTAAAATGCATTGATACATAAAATCCTTTTTGATAAAAATTATAAAAGTAAAAATCCTAGAGAAAAATACATTAAAAAGTGTCTTTTTCAATCAAAAGTGGACTTTCAATCAAAATTAGACATGTCCACTGAAAATTTTCAATCAAAACCAGATAAGTCCAACCAAGTCAATAAGAGTTACAATGAAACATAAATTTCCAAACTTTTTTATGTCAAAACGTTGGTATGAGCAGTAAATTTAAGCCAAAAACTTTTTTTTTTACAAAAAAAGGACCTTCAGGAGAATCAAAATTGCTTAGGCGGAATTCTTCCAATTTGATAGAAAGTATGCAGAAATCATTTTAATGAGTTCCTCTGACTTTTGAGACCCCGAACGGCGGAATATAAATTTTGATTCTTTTCTTACTTTCAAAACCAGACAAGTCCAAATTTGAAATTGAAAATACAAATTTATTTTGCACTATTAGACCATTTTTTTTTAATGCATTCCTTCACGCAAAGAAATTTTTCGTTTACCGCAACTGAAAAATTCACCAACTATACTTCGTTTGCGAACTTTATTTGCCGCAAACGAATATTCAGTTGTCATCAACTTAAAAATATTCTTGCTTGCAACGAAAAAACATCGAACTTAATGAAATTTTATCATTGTTTTAGAAGCTCAAGTTTAGCCGAGTGTGCTGGCGGTCGAGTCTAAGAACTCGATGGACCTGGGTTCAATCCCCAACAGGAACATCAAATATTTTTTTTTTTTAATCAATGTTTTTTTAAGTAAAACTTATTTTGACTGTTCCTTTTGACCAAGCAGTTAATGAAACAGAATTAGAATTTCAATAATTAAATTAACATTTTTGATACTTACACAGCCAAGAATCGAACCCACGTCTCCCGCGTGCCAGTCTAGCATGCTTCCATTGAGCTATTGTGAGATATTTTCTAGAATGAATTTTTTATTTACTTAAGCTGTAACACATTCTTGTTTTTTTCGTTTATGGCAAATATTTAACATTTGTCATCAACGAAAGCGAGCTGTGTAGCAGTTGTGTGACTGCGCTTGTGATTCACAGTTGTGTGTCTGTTTCTTCACACTCTTAAAATACTTCCTTTTCGTTGATGGCAAATATTAAACGCTTTTCATCACCGAAATCAAGCAACTTTTTTTGTCAGTTGAGAACTACTCGCTTAAAACAAATGAATTTCTTTTCATGCAAACGAAGTTTTCAGTTGGAAAAAATAAATTTTTCGGTTGCTGCAATTTAAAAATCACTGCCGTTTATGACAAACAAAATTAATTTCTTGCAACTAAATAACGTGTTTCCCGCAACTAACCATTATTATGCCAACTGTTCAAACGTTTACAAAAAATGATTTGAAACACGACAAACGAAGTTCGTTTGCTGCAAACTGGCGATAAACGTTTTTTTTCTCTGCGTGTTGGGACCATAATTTTGCATAATTGGTTTGTTTATAAAAAATGTCTGTCAAAGATAAGACGTTCTTTTCGATTTCCCAACAATTCGATCTGTGTGACCTATCTGGTTTTGAATGTAAACTCCTCATTTCAATAAAAGGAAAAAAAATGTGTTTTGGCCAAAATATTCACTCAGTTTTGGGCCAAAAATTTCGGAACAGCCGAATATGAGCATTTTTAAATTTTTAGTCCAAACTTAATATTTCCGACCCGAAAAAAAATTTTGCAAAAAAAAAAAATCAAGGTTGTTGGTCGGAATAAAGTTTGGAACAGCAAAAAAATTAATATTTTTTTTGTGAAAAATTTTGAAAAAAAAATTATTTTTACACGGTAATTATTATAATTTTTTACTGTTATTATTTTGTTATTTATTATTTTAACAAAAAGAAAAGTTATTTAAAAAACAAATACTATTGTACAAAAATTAAAAATATTTCAAGTTTTACATTTGAAGCAAGTATGTACTCGATCATTATTACATGCTGCTGTAATATGTTCATTTTTTTTACTACCTTGTTCTACAAATAAATGTCAAACTAAAGAACACAGATTTTTTTATAATAATTGTTTGCTGTATACACACAAACACGTTTTATCAACGTTATTTTTAGGAAAAAACATTTTTATTTGAAAAAAAAACTAAAATTGCGAACAAATTTTTTTTATAACAAACACGTGTTTTTATATTGCATATTTCGTACATTAAAAAAAGTAAAAAATATGACAAAATTACTTCATTTGCAGCAAAAATAACAACATTTTTTACTTAACAAAAATAGTAAAAAAACTCACGTCCTGTGGCTACTGTAACGATTTCGTAGTCGGTCTGGTCCAACTTTGCACTCACAAATCGGACAAACCGCTAAACCAAAACTGACGCGGCTTGGCAGGTGTTCATATAAAGGTTCAAAGTTTTTTTAGGAAGAGGTACGGACCGTCGCCAATTGCACATGTCTGAGATACAGCTATGTCGTAAATAGTAGGGTGACGATATCGTTACACTAGCCACACGGAGGGTTAAAGGTATTCCCCAACTCACTTCTCTTCCCATGGTTGTAGGGCCCTTATCTGCTTGGACCTTATTGAGTAGGTTGTCTACACTGAGAAAAAAATACATACCTTGCTCCGGTAAAAAATTTCTCTATTTTCGATAATAGCAATTTTCTCTTTTTCAAATAAAATTTTCTTCAATTAGAATAAGTTTTCACATTTTCGAAGAAATATTTCTTTACTTCTAGGAAATGGAAATATTTCAATATCTCTAATAATAATAAGTATTTTCCTCGCACAACAAATTTCTCATTAATAGAGAAAAATTTATTGAAAATGAAGAAAGTTTCTTATATTTTGATAAAAAATTCACTATGAGAAGTATTTTCTTCAGTAAAAACAAATCTTTTCTCAAAAATAAAAAGTATTTTTCTCTAAAAACGATATATTTTTATATATTTTTCTTTTTCATGGAAGCTTTTTATCATTTTTAGAGAATTTTTATTATCGCAATTAGAGAATAGCATTCTCAGGAGCAAAGTCTATACCATTTTTCTCTAAATATGATGCCTTTTTTATCATATTCCGAGAAACTTTTTTCTGAGTGTATTCACAAGTCAATTGCTGGTGTTGCATCTTTTAAACTTTATCCGTTAAGGATAGCTGTAGTTGATATTTTATTGAATGCACCTGAGATGTCTAGTATGACGACGCTGTGAAACGCTTTTTCTGAGTGTACTACAGTGCAACTTTTTTTTACCCGAAATTCTCCATAACTCGAAGTACTATTTCGATTTCTCGATGTCTTTTGCTTAGTTTTTGATCTCTATAACTCGAATTTTCCGTAACTCGAAGTGCAATTCCGGTCCCTTGACGTTTCAAGTTAGGGAAGTTTCACTGTACCAACTTCTAAAGTATTTTGAGTAAAAAGTAGGTTAGACTTATGGGCCTGTAGCACTGCGAATACAGGTGGCTGCTACAACCTGAACTTGGTATGAATATCACCCTAGCTGTTTTCCAGACTACTGGCACATAACTACAATGGTAGTAAGGTCACAATGGTTTTTAGGTAAGGTCATGGTTGTCTGATTCCTCACTTCGTTTGTGTTGGTCTACAAGAGGAGTAGAAGTGGATTCATTAGCTGGGCTGAAAGGATCTTTAGAGAACTTAAAATTTCGGATTCTGTGTTTATACGTTTATAAGAGGGTTATCTAGTCTTAAGGGTTCTTCTAAACTGGTTCAAGTTCATGTTTCTGGAGCTTGCCATTAGTTTTTTTTTTTTATTTGTCAGTTTTTTTAAAAACACATGCGTATTATTCTTCTTCATTATTTGGCTTGATCTAAAAATCTAAGAATTTGTTTCAAAAACTTTTTGGTAAATTTATCCATTTCGAGTAAAATATCGGTTTCAATTAAATGCCAAATCTAAAAATCCCAAAATATTCAAAAAAATTTGAACAAAAATCGCACATTGGTTAATTTCGAGCAATTTATGTTTGATTTTTATTAAGTAGGCCCTTTTCGAGTAACAAATTACGAAGCTCTGCTTTCACATAAAAATCACATTTTATATTCAAGTCCGGAAAAAGCTTGGAAAATAGGTCAAAACCTTTCAGACCTATAGGGCTTACGTCCTCCATATTGAAAATTATGGAGAAAATCGTTGACAAATAAATAAGGGAGAATAATACCTTGTCGAAAAATACATCGACTGCAAGGATTTATGTATTGTGGACCATATGAGTCCACTAAAGGGACTCTTTACAATGGCTTATGACGACACTAAGTAGTAGAGTTATACTGACCTACTTGAATAATACTTCCCTCAAAGTAACTACAACCTGAGATGACTCCAAGAAGGTATCCTATCACCTCTGCTTCGGTCCCTTGTTGTAGAAAGTCTCTTTCTTGAACTCAAAAAAACTGGGGTAGATGTGGTGTTCATCACTGAACACGGTACAGAGATGGTGTTTGAACGAATGTATAAGCCCTCTCTATAAACCCAATGACAGTTATTGTGCATTTTTACAAAACGGCGTAAGCTTGACAATACTTATCCTGAACTCTTTGGAAAGAAAGTAGTCTCCAACTAACCAAAGTATCTTTGAGTGATCATCCTGGACAGCAAACTTTCCTGGAATAAGTCTTAAGATGATTTATAATCTCTACACGTTGATCGTTAGGCCCACACACAGAAAAATCGCCACATAAAAACCTAATAATGTAGAACAAAGTTCAGATGATTTCTCTATGGTTTTTACCCATAGATATTCCTCTTATAGTTATTGGCATTGTCTTCTTAAATTAATTTAAGAAGAAATCTTGTACAACTACTAGGTTTTCTTCTTAATTTTGTTTAAGAAGAAATCTTGTACAACCACTAGGTTTTCTTCTCAATTTTTTTTTAAGAAGAAATCTCATACAACTACTAGATTTTCTTCTTGATTTTGTTTAAGAAGAAATTTTATACAGGAACTAGGTTTTCTTCTTGATTTTGTTTAAGAAGAAATCTCATACGGCTACTATATTTTTTTCAGAAGAAATCTCAACATGAGATTCTACATGATTTCTCTCAAGTTTTCTACATGATTTGCTTTTCTTCTCAATATGTCATAAATAAATAAGAAATAACTAATACACGATACCCGAAGTCTTGAAGGACTTGAAAAAAATATTGAAAATATGGATTTTTGAAGAAATTAAGAAGATATCTTATTAAATAAATTTAAGAAGATTTTTGCTGAAAAACAAGATTTCTGTTTCATCTTTCAGGCCCCTTGTTTTTGAAAAGACTTGAAAATATGAATTTTAGAATAAATTAAGAAGATATCTTATTAAATAAATTTAAGAAGATTTTTAATTAAAAACAAGAAGATTTCTTTTTAAAAAATACCTTTTCTCTTTCGTCTTTCAGGCCTCTTGTTTATCAAAACTCTTGAAAATATGTATTTTAGAAGAAATTAATAAATCTAAGAAGATTTTCTGGTGCAAAACAAGAAATTTTTTCTTCTTAAAAAATACTTCTCCTCTTTTGTTTTTCATGCCCATTGTTCTAAATACGTTTTAAGAAGAAATTTTATAGATTTTATGTGATACTATTTATCTCTGTGTAAACTATCGTATGCATCTGCAGTGTGATGGGCGAAAACTTTAGAAGAATCAATAATCAAGCGGTTAGAACTAGTACAATGATCTGCAGGGATATGTAGGATGTATCAAAAAGCGTTTTCTTAAAGTTTATTTAATTTTCTTTCAAATGCCATACATTTACTATAAAGTTGTAAGCAAAAGTATTTGAAATGAATTTTCTTAATATTAAAAAAAAAAAACAATAAAATGTAATAAAACATTGTAAAAATTAATGTCACTAGAATGTTTAATATTTGTTCCAAATCAACTAAATTATTATATTTTTCCTAGTAAATGACAAAGTTTGAAAAGCTCTTATTCTTCTAGTATTAAGTGGGTTGTCAGTAAATTAGACCAAGCAAGCCAAATAAAGCTACGCTCTGTAAGACATTCGCCAACAACAACGATTGTCAAATAAAATGCATGAATGATGTTTTAAATGCAAGAAAACATGCGTAGTCAAATACGCTGCATCTGAATGGCGTAAACTTATTAGAGGCTGAGTAACTCAGAGTAACCATTTTTGGTAGCTTTTTTTATTGCCGTCTGTGTGGGCTTGAGCGTGGTTCCGTTGCATTCAACAGAAATTTTTTCAAAGCACCGGAAGGCAAAAAATAAAAATAAAAATAATTCAAAAAATTTTTAACATATAAACAAAATAAGATAAACACCCGTGGTTTTAATTTTTTTCTTTTTTTGTTGTGCTGTTTATTATGGCTAAAACTGCTTTTAATGACCAAATTAAGCGTATTTTGGTGCTTATTATGATGAATGCTTGAGTTGTTGATGGCTGTTTTAGCTGTCTTTTAGGTGTATTTTAGGTGTTAGCTATACTTTAAATTTGGTGCTTTTTTATATATTTTTTTTTTTGTAAGCTGTCATCAAAAACGTCAGTTATTGGCGTTGTATTGAATTGTCATTGCAATGATTTAGCTTGGCACGCTCACTCATTTATAGTCAGCCATCAGCAGCAGCGTTTGTATGTCAGCCGTCCAATTCGCCACTGTGTGGGCCTAACTGTCACTATTGTCGCACATAAACTGACAGCCATGCGTACCGGAAGCTGTTTTGATTTATTTATTTTATTTATTTGCTTTAGCTTGTCTCATACAACACTCATCTAAGTTCTGCGTGTTGTGCTTACCTCCAATTTCCGGCCCATGTTTATTGTTGACACACATTTATTTGCATTACAAATGTTTTATTTTGTTGATTTTTTTTTTTTTTGTACAATTTTTATTGGCACAAACATGCAAAACTTTCAAATAACATTTCAAGTAAATGTTGTATTTTTTATCTGTTTGAAAAAAAAAAAAAAAAACAAAAACTGGGTCAACAAAAAATTAACGACTATGCATGACTCTTTTGAGACACATGTGAGTCGCGCTTAACAGATGTTGTCTGCTAACTGCTACATAAATGTTTACGCATTAATTTTTATTTGAGATCTTCAGAGAATTTATGCAGAATTATTTTCTACATGAATTGTATAAAATATTTTTATTGTCATTTCTGCAGACTAACAAGGTCATAGTTATTTTCAGATTCTTAAAGAACGCCAAATTGAACATGTGTTTTTGAAGCAGCTTGAGTTTTAAGCTCACACATTCACACATTAAGCAAAACACTATTTCATACTAAACAACTCTTGCTAAATTTCTTGCTAGTAATTTCACTTCAAGTACTTCGAGTGTCAACAGTTTTTAAACCATCTATAAAAAAAATGTAGAACACAACACTTCATGTTTGAAAATTTTATTAAATGCATTTTTAGCGTATTTGGCTTAATTTAAACTTTTTTATAATAATTAAACTAACACACGAACTACTATAAGGCTAAGATACTTGAATATTCGCAAGCTGAAGTTTCTATAAAGCTTCTTTAAATCTTCTATAAAACTTCTTTAAAGCTTATATAAAGCTTCTTTAAAGCTTCTATAAAGCTAAAGCCTAGAGGTTAACTTGTTAGCAAACACATAGTTTACATAATTACTTTTGTAAAGTCTGTCTGAAGTTAAATTCGTAACATTTATAAGAGCCTTTCAAACTCAAAGTTTCTAATAAGCTTCAAAAACTTTTTTGACGAAAGCCTTAACTACAAAAGAGCTTTGATAAAAAGAACTAGCGCAAATATTGTCTCTTAGCCTGCAAAAATTTCTACAAATATTTATTAGAAGCATTATAAAAGTTATGTAAAATTTAGTTCAATAGCTTCTTGAAGCTATTTAGCTATTCAGCTTCTTAAATCCTGTGAAATTTTACAAACCGAAGCTTTGTAGAAGAGGTATAGTGAAAGCTGACATAATTTTTCTTATCGAAGCAATAAGCTTCCATTGAAGCTGCAGCTTAAGTTGAAGCTACAACCTCTCATATGTACCTCATAGAAGTTTTAGCTACACATAAGCTTTAACTTTCCTTCCACTACCAACGAAAAATAGGTTATAACCTTCTACACAAGGTTCAGTTGAAGTTGAAGCTTCTCGTGTACAGTCTATAGAAGCTGTAGTCTTGCTCTATTAGTGTTATAGAAACTGCTACTTTATAAGTATTCAAGATCTAGTGAAGTGTAGATCTATATACATAGAGAACAGAAGCTGTAGCCTTGCTCCATTAACGTTATAGAAACAGTTAATTTATATTCAATATCCAGCTAAAGCCTCTCGTATACGACGAATAGAAGCTTTAGCTTCATTATAAAACACTTTTAACGTGGTACAAGCTTTAACCTTTTCTTCCTGGTTAAGCTGAAGCCTCGCACTATCAACATAATAGAAGCTGTAATCTTCTATTCAAGCTTAAGTTAAAGTTGACGTCTTTGGCATGCTTCAAATAGAAGCTTAAACTTCATTTTATGTGCGTAATAGAAGCTTTAACTTTGCGTTTAAGTTCCAACATTAGTTGAAGCCATACTTTGAATAAATTGAAGACTCTTATATAAACAGAAAAGCCGGAACAGCCTTGCATTATGTACATTATAGAAGCTCTAAGCTTTCGTTCAAACTTCAGCTGAATTCTCTTGTATAATGGAAGTTGTAACTTCAACTGCGTATTATCTTAGAGATGTTATAGAAGCTATAATTTACATAAGCATACAATCGCCTAGTTTCAACGCTGCTTTAATAAAAATACAAATACTTGTATTTGATAGATTGCGGGTTCGATTCTGTTAAATATAGATAGGTACAAGTAAAATTTTTAGGAAAGTTTTGTAAAATAAGCAAAAAATTACATTGTTCGAAAAACTTTTAGAATCCAAATCCTGCCTCATAATTGCTCTTATACGTCAGGTTCTGCAGATATGCTCATCAACAAGTGCCGAAAACACTGAGATATCGCACTGAGATATGTCTCTATCGGTTCGATTCTGTTGAATATATTTATAAGTTTAATTTTTACAAAATTTTTGTGTAATAAATAAAAATTACACCGTCCGACCTAAGTTTAGAATCCAAATTCGGTCTCAGAATTGCTCACACATGTCAGGTTTTTGAGATATGCTAACGTTAACATGCCATAAACACAGAGATATCACTTATCTCTATAATGAAACTTCAGTGTACAGTATACACTGAACCAAAAAAGTACACAATACTCATGAATTTTTACATGATCTCCATGAATTGCATTCATGAATTTGGTCCAGTAACCAATCACATAAAACACATGAAATATTTATGATATCAATGTGTAAAAATACACAAAAGAAACAAAACACGAGAGCCTGAAATTTCATAAGCCTACTGTTTAGAGTTCATAAAGTGAGTGTACAAGATACATGATCCAATAAAGAATTTCGTAAATGCCATGACAAATTACAATGGGAACATGAACTTACTCATAAATTTTATGAATAAAATTTTTAAAATTCATGTGGAAATACCAAGAGAACAAGAACAGTTCATGAGATAAGTGACAAAAATGTATGAATCTCATGTACATATACAAAGGAAACATGAACTACTCTATGAGTGACAAAAGTGACCAAAATTCATACAATCCATGTACAAATACAAGGACAGTTAAAATAGTTCATAGCATAAAGGTTAAAAAATATCATGTATGTGAACTCATGTGTTATATAAAGAAACCATGAACTAATTTATGCATTAAGTGACCCAAATTCATGTATTAAATGTACATTAGGACTACAAGATACATGAAGCCATAAAAAATTTCGTAAATACCATGGAAAAATACATGTGAAATGTGAAATATGAATCATTTCCAATTTTTGTGAATAAAATTCGTAAAATTCATAAACAAATTCGAGGAGAACAAGAACAGTTCATGAGTTTAGTGAAAAAATGCATAGATATTATGTACATATACAAGAAAAACTTAAACTACTTTATAAGTTTAGTCACCGAAATTCATAAAATACATGTACAAATACAAAGCTAATAAGAAAAGTTCATGAGTCCATAATTCATGAAACTCATGTTTTTTTACAACAAAAGCGTGCATTATTTTAAGCATTTAGTGACCAAAATGCATACATCCTATGTATTAGGTCTGAGGTCCGAGCACGTCTGTACAGCACGGAACTGGAAGTGAAGCACTCTTCCTACACTCATATGCACTACACTTCACCCGTAATGAAATTCTTGAAAACACTGTTCGGTTTCGGTAGTATCGTAAGTGTAGACGAAGAATTCCGTTTAAGTTGTAACCTCTTCTACTTTGTCTCTTTGGTCCGATTGTTTAATCCATTTTGCACGTATTTTTTATTGATCTTCCGAAAATTAACAAATAAATTAATTAATAACACTCAATTACGTTAAAATTCAGCATGATACAATGACCAAGCAAGAAGAAAGAATCAAAATGTCAAATTTTTTCGATCATTTCGTTCAGTTTGACAGGTTGCGTTCATTGACTTATTTGAAAAGAAGGCGAAGCAAATTTAAATTGGTGCCACTTTCATCTCTGTCCGATATATAGTTTGCGAAATAGTCAGTTTAACTACTAATTTCAAAATAAAGTTAAGACCCCGATATTTAAAAAAATCGTATGGTGACTATATCTCACGTTGAGCTTTCCATTAGTGAAAGTTTCGTCTCTGTCTGTGGATGTGGAATCAAAATTAATATGCATTGAAAACAAAAATTTATATTTACGCCATCTATTGGGAAAAAGTATAAAACGAAATATGATCCAACTCGTTTTTTCAGCAGAGTTAAATCTAACCGGATCACAGACACATTTCGTTAAGTTTGACAGTTCGAGTTCATGGACTGAGTTAAAAAGAAGTTGTGATTGACATTTCTAAGTAGTACATACAAGAACCCAATAAAAAGTAGTACATGCAAGAACCCAATGAAGAAGCTTGCGAATTAGTTCGTATAACACAAAGACAATACAACCAAAAACAACGAAATAAAAACAAAGAAAGCAGCATAAGCAATGGTTGATTTTCTTATATAAGCACATGCATTTTTCTTATATTTTACTATTTTGTGACTTTGAAATAATAGTGATGAAATCTAAAATTAGATATTCATTCAGCGCAGGATATATCTGTTATTTTAGTTTATATATTATATTTGAACGATGAGCATTAAAGGCTGTAGGTATACACTAAAGTATTCGTCAAAAAAGTTTCATGGCCTTCAAAAAATCTGTTAAAACGACCCCAAACAAACCGCGCTGTAAGGTAATTCTTTCGAAAAACAAGAACATTTTTAGTAATTTTTAAACGTGTTTTTTTTTCATCCCCGATTCTGATGTAAAAATAAACATCACAACTACTGTATATAATTTTTCCATAATCATGCTATTTAGTTTCGCATGTAAAGCCTGTTTAAATTACACATACCTACATAAGCTATAATTTCGAAATAGTTACAAGTATTCACTTGAGTCTTTTTAACACATCAACTTCTAATTGTAATCGTAATTATTGTAATTGATCTTGCTACGCAGCTACTTTTTTTTTTTTTTGCTTTTCATGTAAGACGATTATGTTTAGTTACGCTCATCTGGCAGCACGCAAACGTTGAACGTGACATTGATGACATTGAAAACTATCGCTCTGGCTTATGTTTGTTTATAATTTTTGCCTATAAATAAGACTTGACAGCATTTCGGCTGTAGATACGAGCTTATTTGTATATAAAGGCTGTCAAAATTTTTAGTTTTCAAAAACTATTGCCACAACCCGCCAAGTGCCGCTTGTCTCATAGATTAAGACAACTTTGCGTAATACAGAGAGTTCAACTTATTTGAACTCTTTAAGTATTTGTTTATTTTGGAAATTTTTTTTGGTTCTGTTTTGGTTCTCAACTGAAGGTTGTTTGAGCTGTACTAATTTTTTTTTTAATATTTTTTAATT